>JAAGNO010023795.1:25031-38536 GCA_033439905.1 Ceryle rudis | reverse complement strand
ATATAACCATTTTATATTTATATATCATAGAATGTATTGTGTTGGAAGGGACCTCTTAAGGTCAGCTAGTCCAACCCCCTGTAAGAAGCAGGGACATCTCCAGCCTAGGTCAGGCTTCTCAGAGCCTTAAATGTCTCCAGGGATGGGGCCTCCACCACCTCTCTGGGCAACCTGTTCCAGTGGTCTATTAAATTTTTTTTTTTTTTTCTCAGCGGTGCTGAGAGCCCCGCTGCTTCCCGAGCCAGGACCTGTGGAGGGCAGGGAAAACCAGGTAGAAACTTCAAAGCTGAGCTGGCTGCAGCCTTGTTTGGGAATGGAGGTGTGTCTCAGAAGGAAAGAGGCTACCAGGTTTTGCACCTTGCTCTGTCTGGGTCACCGTGCCTTGCACAGATGCAGCCTGGCTTTCGTAAGCCTTGGGAAACGAGTCATCTCATTAATTTTTCACTTGCAATCCCCATCCATTTCTTTGCCTTTGCTTTCCGATTCTTACGCTTGGATGTTTTCCTTCTGCTTCTTATTTCTGAAGGAGGGATGTAGACATGAAAAGCAAGAATAGCCCAGAGCTCAGCTAATTAGCAGCTGCTTTCATCTATTGTTTACCCTGCACAGGACCAGGGCTCGAATCAATGCCGATTTGGATCACAAAAATGTTGCTGGAGAGAGCCAGGCCAAAGCCTTGAAAGCTCATGACAGTCCCTTCTCAAACTGACCATTTGACTGCAGACAAGCCCCACTGAGAAACATTTCCCAGCTCCCTAAGTTCCTGCCCACGGGGGAACTGTTAGAAACACATTTCTCACCGATTCCATTCCACGTAAGTGGCAACACTTTGTGCACACTTTGAGTCAATGTAGAATCCTTACAGTTCAAAACCAGGAGGAGAGAAATCGAGATATGTTCGTTTTAAGAAGAAAAAAAACCAACAAAAAAAGTAAAAGAGAATTATGGGAAAAAATAATGGAATGTTTGTTCTTTTAATCTTTTTGCTCTAATATTAGCTATTACTGCTGCAGGTACCGGAAAAAAAATATACCTGTTCTGATTAAGGACCCATATTATCAGAATAAATGGAAACAACATGGAGAGATTTGCACTGATTTATGAACCAAACTAAACAGTTATCATAACCAGTGAAAAGCGTAAGTTGAAGCGTAACTTGCTTGCAGTTCATAACAAACCTGCAACGATTTGCAAAAAATATAATAAAAATTAAAAAGGCTGTATCAAAATGAAACCAGGATGAAGTCACTGCATCAACACTACAAGCTCTCCTTTGCTCATCAGACTGAGGTGTGACACTTGTCACCTGGCAATTTCTGAAGGGCATTCTGACTTGATGGTGCTGAGCCTATAAATAAATTAATTTACAACTTAATACTTTTTATGAGTGTCAGAAGCAGCACCTTTGATGTTAAAAAAATTAACACTGTACAGGAGGAAAGGAATGAAAAAGTTATTTTTTATCCTGTTATTGATATAGTGGGAGGAATTAAACTGAGTTAGCTGTGAAATCCAGGGTTACAACTGGAAAGCAAAGGTGTGCAATTCCAGTATCCCTGCTCTGAAACACATACATGCACACCCATAAGATTTATATCCATATATCTATCTATGTATATTATGTCAGAGAAGTTCCATGTTTTTTCAGGTACTTAAGCTAACAAAGACAAAAGATGAAGGCATTAAGTTTTGTCCACAGTGTTCAATACCCCCTCCTATATACAATTCCTTATTCTTCAGTAAGTCTATAACCCCCCTGCTCTGCCAGCCCACCTGAAGATTGAGGGATGAAGGCTGTAGTGTTGAAGACCAGTACCTTCCCACTGGATTGCTGGTGCCAGAGGTGCTCGGGCAGAGCAGGTAATTCTTGGTACGTGAAAGAAGGTAGCCAAAATTAACAGCTATGGGGGCAGCAAAACATAGGCTGGTTTTGGCTGTGGTGAGAAACATGTCAGCCAGCCAGTCTCTTTGGTCTATGAATTAAAATTAGGAAAAAGCAGAATTAATATAAGCCAAATCAGGAAGTCTCGAGTATCTGGGCATCAGCAAGGCAGGGTCTGGGTCTAGGCTCTCCTCTGTGCAGCAGAGAAGACAAACTGTCCCTTGTGGTGATTTTCTAGGTTGGATCTGAATTATTTAAAACTTTCACAGAAGAAAAAAAAAATTAGACATGAAACTTTCCCAAGAATTGTCAGACCGGTAACGCATCAGTGCATTTGCTAAAAGAGGAATAAAAACTGCAAGACGAGCTGAATGGGTTCATATTGTGTTGCGTTGTTGGGCTGTTTGTGATATTTTCTCCTTACCTCTGTGGGTCAATTAGTTGGTCCCCACGTGTCCCTGCTGCAGTTGCTGCTTGTCACCGAGTTCCCACTTCCAGGTCACACAAAGGGACCGCACCAAGGTGGGGAAAGGGTAGGTGATAATGGGCTCTGCCTCAGGCTTGTCTGAACCCAATAATCCAAACCAGAACTAAGGAGCCTGACAGCACTTTCAATCAAACTTGAGCCTGGGAAAGAGGTGTTAAACAAAAAAAACCAAACCACAAACCCACAAAATCTTCAATAGAAGTGAGAGTGGAAAAAATATTTTATGGGGGTTCATTAATGGTTCTACCCCAAAACCGTTCCTTTCTGCTTTCCTCCCTTGGGCTTAACCTCTGTTAAAACTGAGGCTCAGCAGGTTGGACACCTGGCTGCTTGAAACCTCAGTGGGCTGCAGGAGGGGTCAGCAGGGTCAGGCTTGGAGGGCAGCAGATTTTACTCCCAGAGTCACTCAACAAACATAATCATGTTTATGAAGATGTAGAGGGCAAGTGTCAGGAGACTGGAGCCAGGCTCTGCTCAGGGATGTCCAGTGACAGGACACAGGGCAATGAGTGCAGCTGGAGCATGGGAGGTTCCACATAAACATGAGAAAAAACTTCTTCATAGTGAGGGTGACAGGGCCTGCAACAGGCTGCCCAGGGAGGTTGTGGGGTCTCCTCCGGACACATTCCAAACCCACCTGGACACGTTCCTGTCTGATCTGCTCTAGGTGATCCTGCTCTGACAGGGGTTGGACTCGATCTTTCAAGGTCCCTTCCAACCCCCACCATCCTGTGATGCTGTGATACTGCTTATTCCTGGAGTGCCTTATCATTTTCATTTCTATCTTGGTCAGCCCTCAGCAGAGCTGAGCCAGCCCGTTCAGCGCAGCGCTGCCAGTTTGCAGGGCACAGTGGGTGCGGACACTCCTGCGAGGGAGGGGAGGGTGACGAGTCTAGTACAAGATAAAAGCACTATTACTACAACAGTCATTAAATATTATTGGTTTTCCTCTTAAGAACATACCTTATATGCCAACAAGGTACAACACCAATGTCTGCACGTCTATTTATGCTGCAAAATTCCCATAGCTTCCCAGGGCAGAAATTTGATTGAGCAGTTTTTCTCATGCACATATAACAATTGGTAGTCATTGAAAACTACCTAGTTCTGGAATTTCTGTAGCCAGTAAGAACATGTCCTGCTCCACAGACTGGGACAAAACTGAATGATCAGAGAGGTGATTCACGCTCATAGTGATGCTTTCTCTCTCCTAAACTCCCTTCCCCAAACCACTGTGCCCTACAGACTGCAGTGCCAAGGACTGACCAGCAAAAGGCTTGCTGCCTCAAAACAAAGGGTAATAAAAGAGCTGATCCCCCTGAGAAGAACCGTTCCCCACATGCCTCTTATCTTTTTGTGCTCCCTGTAGGTGGGAGCAGCCTGGGACAGGGCAGAGGGCACCAGAGTCAAGCAGTTTACAACAGGCAGCAGTGGAGGTCTCCCTGTGGGATTGCCAAGAATATAACAGGGGATTCAGCAAAAGAAACAGGAAAAAACCCCACAGTTTTTTTCTTCTTTTTTTTTTTTTCCTGACAAGCTAATTAATCACTAAGGGAATCTCTCTGTATGGCATTTGATCTGGCTTGCCAGAGTTTTCCATTCCACCTTCCATCTGTAATAGAAACTCTCTCTGCCTTTTTCATTTAATTAAGCTTTCCCTTTCTCACTTTACCGTTCCTTTCACTGACACAATAAAATACAATTTTCTACTTTTTTTTTTTTTAATCATTACATTTCTTCCCCACTACCGGAGGACAGCAGTGCTGCAGCGAAGCTGTAACCCCAATGGAAGTTTGGATTTCTTCACCAGAAGGAGATTCTCATTTAGGAGACAAATGGCTCCATTTCAGAGGACAATAGTTTAATTTATTGTATAAATATTTCATAACCCCATAGGCTGGTGAGGTTTAAACTGAGCTTCAGTTTACTATTGTCTCTCCTTGTGATGTCATAGCACCAGGTACTTGTATTTCATCTCACTGATAGAAGGAAAAAGGTCAAGTCTGCAGAGAAACCCCAATGTTGATAAAATGACGGTGGGTGGGAAACAAGGGAGAACACCCTGGAAGGTGGGAAAGGCAAAGGAAGCCCCAATGTACCTTCATCTCCAGATGTTGTGTGTGCAATGGCAACAGAAAAATCAGTTTCCATTCTAAATGGCTAAAAAGTCTTTGAATTAATCTAATCAATGGAAATGATGTCATTTGGGTGACTGGCAGCTCTAATTGGTTGTACAAAGATGCTCTGCCAGCTTAAGTAGAATTGGGAATGCGATCAACTCTCGGAGCTGCAGAAACTGCTCAGAGCAGAGTTTTAAAAGCTTCTCACACCCACCCCCGCTGAGAACCTCTGAACTAACTGGTGGTGTTGGGGTTAATGGGTCTTCCCAAAAGAGACCTGCTATTAATGTTCTGACGTTGCCTTTCCAGCCCCAGTTAGCAACCCTGGGCTGGAGCTGCAGAGCGGAAGCTGCAGTCAGGTAACACAGTGGCAGAGGACAGTCACCAGTGACACTCCCAGGGAAGGAGTTTCTCCTCCCAGCTACTCATGCTCTTACCCCCACCCTCCAGTTTGATCCAGCTCCAAGCCAAAGCACTTAAAGCAGGCTGCTTTAAGCCGCCAATGACGCCAATCAAGATCATCCTTTGACTTTGCCTTGAAATGGGCTGTGTAGTCCTGAGGCTATTTATAACCCCCACAGAGGGATTCCTCTGCTTAGTCAGTCTGCTGAGGCTGTGAGTCACACTGCAGATGGGTCAAGTTCCTGCCAGACACCAGAGGATGAGCAGTGTCTCTGGCTCCCCTGTCTCTCCCCCTTCCCTTGGGGATTGGACTCGGATGATCTTTCAAGGTCCTTTCCAACCCTTAACATTCTGTGAGTCTGTGATTCCTGCCTATGCACCCTGAGGCACAAGACTAAAGGTCTTCTGGAAGCACTGCACCCCCCAGGAAGCTGCAACCACCACTGGAGTTTAACACTAGGACAGGTGGGAGTGGAGGGGACTGGTTAAGGCACTGGCAGGAGGGGAGAGGGGCTGCATGTAATACCATCTGGACACAGCTCCAGGCTGTGAGCAGCCCTTTCTGTCCTTGCAGAAGGGACTTCTACCATGTTCTGCGTTAGGTAACATCTGGGGATGAAAAGCCAGGGGAGAACTATTTTCTGCCAGGGAGGAATTATTCCTTTAGCCACTGTCCTCACCGTGTGCCATTAGTTGCAGGGATGAGGTGGGTCCCCTGTGCCAGCCAGGGCGGTGGCTGACACCCTGAAGTCTTGTTTCACTCAGCTCTTGATGATTCAAGGACCATTCATGGGACAGTCCTCCAAGTCTAACATCCCAATGTCGAGTGTCAGACTTCATATATGGTGAAAGAACCCCTCCAGCTCATACCACAGAACAGTTTCCCTGGGGTTGTGTAATGGAATAAGAAAACTGCTTTAACGATAAGGAATTATATTGAGTTCTCTTACTCCAAATTAGATTAGCATTTAAATGTTGTTTCATTAGTTGCAGCATTTTTGTACATCAGTTTACAATGCTGGGGAAGTGTATTTTACAGCCCTGCACAGACACATAATAAATTGTGCAACACAGATGTTGCCACTAATTGTAATATTTTAAGTGACGAGGAAAACACTCTGCTTAGCTTTTAATTAGGTTTATTCCAAGCAGCCACAAAAATAAAAATTTACTTCTCTTTGAAGTAAATACCATCTGCAATATATTTCTATCCTGGAAGTATCTATCCTAGAAATTCTATCCTAGAAATCCCACCTCTTCTTCAGGGCAGAAAGCCTGTTGTGAAGGTAGAGTGGCAGCAATGGTGGCATTGCAGCGTGGCTCTGACACAAAGCGTGTCCCAAGCCCTCTCAGAGGTGTTTCAGGATAGTGCCTGTGCCTGCCCATGACCTCTGTCTGTATGTCACTCAGTGCAGTGAGGCCAGAGACAGAGATGCACAATGCTGGAGCGAGGGCAGAGGATGCAACAAAGCTGGTGAAGAGCCTGGAGAATAAATCTGAAGAGCAATTGAAAGAGCTGGGACTGTTTGGTTTGAGGAAGAGGAGGCTGAGGGGAGACCTCATGTCGTGTGAAAGCGTAAAGTAATTTGGCAGAAAATAAACCCCCTTGAGTTCCAGCTGGTCCTCATGGGCTGGGGGTGGCTGGGCTTAGATTCTGAGTGATGTCCAGATACAATCTAAGTTTCCTGGGGAAATACTCAGAAAGTCCAGATCTTACCCAAAGGTGGTGTGGGGGGAAGTGAGTTTCAGCCCGTCAACTGATCTCAGGAGCCAGATCAGTGATAGTACCCACCCTGACTTGTCCACCATGCTGTCTTCCCTGACATCCCCCCTTACTTAAACCTTTTTTATAATAATTTTTACCTTCAAGGTGGAGCTTGAGTGACTCTAGTCATAAATACCTTTATTATGAGTGGTGTAAATTTATTATGGTCATCTCTCTTTGCAAGCGCAAGCTCACTGAGTGTTGGTCGCACTCTGGAGGCAAGCAGCCTTTGGGACGGAGGTGTGTTTGGGTATTATATTGACATTATAATGAGCAAAGTTCACACAAAGGACAGAACTTTGTCAAAAACTGACAGACTGTTGGCGCAGGGTGGCAAACAGACAGCTTATCATTCCTGTGGTACCATCAAGTTCCCATCTCTACTGTGATCTCACAGGGCCTGGCCATGGAATCTTCACTCCACTCCATCCCGTGTGCTGCTCACAGGCAGCATTGCTTAGGGAACTGTTGGGAAATGGATTCGTTGCATGCCAGTTGAACTCTGCCCTGAAAATTTCTCCAGTGTTATACCTTTCCATAATGTATGAACAATGCTGCACCTTTAATATGATTTTAATTTTTAACTCACCTCCAGTCATCATTCCACACCTCATCATCTACAGCTACCTGAAAAGACATTGTAGAGAGGTTGGTCCTGGTCTCTTCTCACAGGTCATTAGTGCTGGAACAAGAGGGAATGGGTTGAAGCTGCAACAGGGGAGATTTAGACTGGACCTTAGGGAAACATTTTTCCCAGCAAGAGCAGCCAGATACTGGAATGAGCTGCCCAGGGAGGGGGACGAGTCACCAGCCCTGGAGGGGTTTAAGGGTCGTTGAGATGTGGTATTGGGGGACATGGTTTAGGGGTCACCTTTGTAGAGAAGGGTTAATGGTTGGGCTCAGTGATCTCAAGGGTCTTTTCTAACCTGAAGGATTCTATGATTCTACGACTTGCTGAACCTTTGTCAGACTTTGAGTGGCATGAAAGCAGTAAACCCTGCAGGAAGCCAGCCCACAGCACCCATTGCCTCTCCAGGGCTGGTGCCTCTCAACACGCTGCACAACCAGGGAGTTTCTTCCTCTTGTAAAAAGCACAAGGCTGAGTGAACTCCTAATATCAGCTAACATATTCCCCCATTCCCATTTTGTGTTTCCAAAACACAACATAAATGTCTAACGCCCGAGGAACCGGGACACTTTTGTCACTGCTACTGATGCACAATTTGCATATACACGTCTACTTCCAGCAGCGGGGTTACAACGCATGTGAAGTAAGAGGCTCAGTTCCACGCTGCAGGAGTTATTTGTGCCCTGGGACCAGCCTGTTGGGAGCAGGGTGAGCCAGCTCCCAGGCACTCCTGGCATCAGGGCTTCTCATTACCAGAAGCCTTCCTACTGAGGCCAAGGGTGGAAAAGCAGGACACGCCGTGTGCGTGGCAGCTGAACAGCCCCTTGGTTGAAGAAAGTGGGACCTTCCCCCTTTTCTCTGTAAGAGTTTAAGCCTCTCAGAGACATCTAGTCAAAAAGATGGAGTACAGCCCCCAGCAGCTTTGCACCCCTCCTTTGCAATGCAACAGAACCCCCAAATTAATAACATGACCTACCACTGGTTTTTTTAAATGAGAAATTTTAAATCTAAACAGTCATATCTGCTATTCTTTCCAGATTGAGTCTAACGTGTCTCCAAAGCCAAAAAGGCTAAAGCCATGGCTGGAGCCACCTTCGGCACGTGACAGAGGGTGTCACCACCAGCCACTATGGGGAGGGGAGGCAGGTGGCTGTCACCGTCTCTGCTTATTGCAGTTGTAGTGTTGCTTCATCCCTAAATCAAGCAGAACTGTAACCTGGAAATATTTTAAACGTTTATTTCATCTTTTGCTTTCTTTTCTCCTTAGGTCACAATTTTCTTCCCATTCCCCCCTCTCATTCCCCAAGAACAAGAACTAAAGGGCTTGTGCTTTCAATCTCCCAGCATCAGCATCTCCTGGCAGCCAGCCCTCCCGAATTGCCATGCAGCAACCTGCACACAAAACATTCAGCTTACAGACACCTTCATTTTCTCTTTAAGAAGTGTCGTCGTATTCCAGGTAGCCTTACTTTCCTCTTCCGATTAATTTTGCTCTGCTTAAATGAAAGCTGATAAAATAGAAACTGCTGTAAGACCCAGAGAAAATTAGGTTATGTAACCTCTTTTTTATTTATTTAGCATGATATCAAAGTTGTTTCTTATCATTCTCCAGGTACATTGTGCTCAGGAATAAATTAAACTGTCTATTCAACAAAGAGGATCTGCTTTTTCTACTGCTAATTTTCTCTCTCTTTCTCAATTCTCACTCTATTATTAGGAAAAAGAAGAAAAAAAAAAAAATAACAAGCTTAGCTGAAGCCAGAGGAGCCCTTCCAGCTTTGCAGATTGACACCGCGCAATTCCCTCACGTAATCCAAGTGGTCCATCTATCGGTCTCGGGCCGATACGACAAGCAGCAAAGTCAAAAGTACAATGATGTTTTTCCTTTACATAATTACTTGCTGATGTTGACAAATGGAGTGACAGCTGTGCCCTTTTTAGGGCAAGATTTGCACAGAAATCAAAGTCACATAACTAATTTCCCTGGGTGTTTTTCCCCTCCCTGCTCCTCCTACCCCAGTTCGGTGCTGAGCTCCCCACTGGCCGGAGCTGCAGCTGGACACTGCTCCCCCCTGCCAAACCCCCTCCTAACGGGGGCTGATGTGCCTTCAATTCCTTCCACTGCGAAGTGGAGTTGGTTTTTTTGTTGTAACTTGTAATGGGAGGAGCCAGCAGAGACCTCTACATCTGGAACTCTCCACCTGGTCCTTAAAGAGGTCACGGTCAGCGGGGCAGGTCTTTCTGAAATCATGGTGTGTTTCTGGGGGTGGCAGAGGCACCGGTGAAGGTGATTGGCTCAGGGTCACCAGCCCAGTGGTTACTGGTGTTTTCAACCACCACAAATGCAATATAATATCCACCTTTTCTGGAATCACTTTATTGCTCCATTTTACCCCAAGGGCAGCAGCATTTCAAGTCACCCATGCAGGCATGAGGAGGGGACCAGGTCATACTGGTTCCTGGCAGCAGAAGGACACGTGATGCCCACAGTTTCAGCCTACACTAAAGAGTATGGCAAAGCATGGAAGTCAGCACGGGACGGGGCAGCAGGGTGTGTGCAGGTACCGATGGTGCTGGGGGTGTTCCTCTCTTTGTATACCCTGGGAGGGACAGGACAGCATAAGTAGGTCTATCCCATGACATTGCACTGCAAATATCTACGTGCTAAAATAACTAATCAGCACCCGACCCAGCAAATAGATGAGCAATTCCTGAAAGGCACCAAGGTTCGGCTCTTGTGCTAATATTTTAACTATGTTAATCTCAATTAGGTAGAAAAGTCTATACTTATTAAAACTCTCACCTTTCTATTCTATGTGTGTAAGGGTAAGAAAGAAGCCAAGTAAATGTATGGGGGAGGCTGCTGAGGGAAAGCACAAAGTACACAGGGACAAAAGCCTTTTTGCCTCCTTTTTTTTTTTTTTTTTTTTTTTTTTTTTAAGTTGAGAAAAAATTTGGGGCTACGGGGGGCGAAAAGAACCGGTCTCCCCTGCGTGCCATGGTGCCATGCCAGAAGCACCAAAGACAGCAGAAGGTGCCATGAAGGTCTCACCAACCTGCCACCTCCAGGGAATCATTCCAGCGTTAAGCTGGAGGAGAGGTGGTGTCTACTGGTGAGAGCAGGGGAATGAAGACAAACTGAGGTGGGGGATGCACTGTGGACAGACCTGGGGCACAAGGCAGGTGGCAAAATAAAATCAAATTGCTGAGGAAGGAGAGGAGGAGTGGGAGAAGCCAGTTGTTTCTCAGCCCAAGATAAATGATACCAGGAAATTTTACCCAGTGTACAGCAATGAAATGTTACAGGACAGAAATCTGTTTGGTTTATATCCATGGGTGTTTACATGTGCTCTGGTGCCTCAGTTCAGCTAGAAATGGCACTAACAGGTAGTGATTTTCTTCATCTTATTTTCAGTGTGACTCTCTTTTCCTGCTTCTTCTGCTTCACACCTGCTGGTCTGAAAACAGCAGTTCACCAGTTCAGATTTCACCATCAGCTTGGGTAGTTATCACCTTGTGCTTATGTAAAGGATATGAAAGACTTCAGCTCTTCTATTTAAATCAAAAAGAAAATCAATCTTTTCTTTTTTCTCTTTCTTTCTTTCTTTCTTTCTTTCTTTCTTTCTTTCTTTCTTTCTTTCTTTCTTTCTTTCTTTTCTTTCAGATGACAGCAAAACTGTGAACACAGGTAGGAAAATTATTGATGCATTCTAAGAAACTGTCAGGTGTGAAAAATGTTGAAGGCTCAGCAACCCTATTACTGCTACAGGAAGGTGTTAGACAGCAGATTTATGTAGCAGCACCAACATACCAGAAGATGTATATAACAGAAATGAAGACAACAAAATTCTATGCAACTACTCCAGGGGTTTGGGTTTTTTTAATTCTAGAAGTGGGGCTGCACCATGTCATCTGAAAACCAGCAGCTGACAGAGGGATGTGGGGCAGGTCCACCTAGACACGGACCCTCCTCAGCAACAGTCCCCTCACAGGGCATTCCCACAGGGTAGCGATCTCAGAGCTGCAGGTGGCAATAAAAGGGCAGAGCTGCCTTTTCTCTCTTCTTCCATGTTACTGTTGTTAACTAATTTACCCAGAAAGTAGATGAGATATAGATTCAAATTGTATCCCACTTAAGAAGCTTCCCCTCTCCTGCCTTAGGCATTCCATGTGACCGCGAGGTGCCCACACCACCAAAGGGACACCTCTCCCCTGGTACCTGCATATGGTTGGCCAGGTCCATGCCCCCGCCCTTTGTATCATCCCCAGGACAGGTGGGTCCCTATAGCCATGCTCCTTTGTGAATCTGAACATGAATACCCCAAAAAACCCCTTGGTTTTTTTGGAACCAGGCTCAGAGAGGTGAAGGCACTTTTCAAAGGCTATCTGTCCTGACTTTGGTGCCCCAGAGGAGCTGGTTTCAGTGACTCCCCCTCTCCATCCCTCTCAAACTGAACAGTATCCTGCCTTGATTGAGTTCAGGAAAAACACCCTGTTTTTCCATCCAGCTGTGGACAAGTCCGATGAAGAGTATCTGCCATGTTTGTCTATAGTTAAAGCACCATGACAGAAACCCAAACTTTTTCTATAATAGCCTGAGGTATTTTTCTTTTAATCAAAACAAAAACAGAACCCCCAAAATGCATCAATTTCCCATTAGAACTGGAAATGTTCTGACACCCTGTGATATTGACTTTTCATTTCACTGTTCTGATGGCATTTCAGGAGATGAAAATGAAAAATTAGCTTTCAAAAAGTAGGATCTTCTTGATTAGACAAAACTTGTTGAAATTGTAATGGGAAGATCAGAACAACTTCATTAGTCTTCATTAAATAAAATAAATGTTATTTCTATTCTTTTCACATACAGTCATACATTACAACTATTAATATTGCAGAGATGTTTCTTTTGTCCCGAAATTTAATGTATAATGCTACAAACCTTCTTGCTGAAAAACAACTTACGATCACCAGAGTGACGTGCAGTTCATCTTTTTTACGTTCATTAATTTTCTGTAAATAGAGCACGGTCGCTTTGCATTGTTTGCACTAATGGAGAGCTCAGAGCAGTTTACCCTGTTACTACTTATCATTTATTTGGGTGATAATTTTAAAAAGCTTTTAAATTAAAATGATAAAGATGGCTAGGGGGAAAGATACAGCCTTTCAAAATGTTTCAAGTATGATAGATGATCCGGGCCAAAAAGATGGTTCTCATCGAAGGGACGTGCCAGGGTTGGCTGCACATCTCAAACAATCGTTCAAGCCCCCTCACCTCGTGTTGAGCATCTTGCCCAAAGCCATTTTGGAGCATAATCTCACCAGCCTCCTGCTTGTCCCCCATATTGGTGGCTCAGCTCCATCCAGCCCCACCCAGGGGTCCTGCCAACATGCAGAGATGGCTGTGCCCTGGTGCTACGGGTCTGCTCTGCTCCACAGCTTGGGGCTGGCAGCAAGGGGCTGGTGGCACCTCTGGCTGAACCCACCATTGCCTTTGACCTCAGAGAAGGAGTCAGGGTGGTAGGGGTTGGCACAAGGTATAGCTCCTGGCAAACCTGGTCCCATACTTGCACCCTCTGTGCCAGCTCATCCAGTACACATGTTCTGGTCGTGAAAATACTTGCGTTTGTGATGGGGACATTGTAACCGAAGTACTTGAGGAAAGGAGAGACCCTGGTCCCTTGGCTGCCACCCTTCAGCAGTGCTCAGTCAGACACTTTCCAAACCTAGATGTATTTGTTTCTTTTTCTAGATTTAATAATTACAAAAAACAACCAAACCAAAACCCCCCAAAAATAATGCTTTTGCAATTCAAGCTCTAGTTTGAATTCCTGTTGCTCCTCAGAGCCTTCCACCCCCTGAACCAGCACAGCACTGTAGGCCAGGCTGGGACCCTCCACCATCCGGAGAGGGGGACAGGACACTGCCCATGGGGGCTGTAGCAATGGGTAACATCCAGAACTCTAGAATTTTGCTCCGAGCTGGTAAAAGGAGACAAATAAGCTCCACGGTGAGCAGTGCTCTCAAGTAAAGTCATTTTGGAGAGAGTCAATGACTGTGTCTGGTAGCTGAATAAGGCTGGCCCATGCAAAGGCTCAGCCCCACTGCCTTCTGGCAGCATTCCAGGGAATAGAATCATCGAATGGTTGGAAGGGATCTCCAGAGATCATCAAGTCCAACCCCCCTGCCAGAGCAGGGTCACCTAGGACATGTCTCACAGG
>JAAGNO010023795.1:0-11636 GCA_033439905.1 Ceryle rudis | reverse complement strand
GTGCCCAGGGAGGTGGGGGAGTCACCACCCCTGGAGGTATTCAAAAAGCGAGTAGATGTGGCACTTCAGAGCATGGTCTAGTGACCATGGAAGTGTTAGGTAGGAGGCTGGACTTGATGATGCTGGAGATCTTTTCCAACCTTGATTATGATTCTGTGACTCTTTCTGCTTGTTCTTTTGCAAGGAGAGAAGGAGTTGTTCACTGCCTGCGGTGAGACCTGGCCTTGGGCAGAGCTGCTCGGGGCACAGGAGCAGATTCAGAGTTCCTCCTAAGTCCTGCCATCATCCTTCCTGCATCGGGCTGACAATGCCAGTGCTGCTCCTGCCACAGTCAAAGCGCAGCTCCGCTCTTTCTGCCCTGTTTGCCATCCTCCCCAAAGCACAAGCACTTGCGCACTTTAAAGCATGAGAGGTCTCTCACTGAACGTAAAGAGATGCACATGGATTCAAAATGAATCCTTTGGACAAATGTCCACAGGAGCAAGCTTCTGCTTGTCAGCACAGCCTGAGAAGGCAGGCTCTGATACCCCCTAAGATGTCACACCCCCCATCACAGCATAATTTGGTCCCAGAAACCAGCAGCTCACCACAGTGAAATGTCTGCCACGCTTCCCAGGGGCGGAAGTATTGTGCTTGCTTACGGTAAGCCAGGGGTGCCTTGCATCTGTGTTTTAGCTCTAGGCAGCTACCCCCTTCACATCACTGAGAGAGGTTAGATGTCCAATGTCAAGTGAAGAATGTTATTTCTGTTTCTTCCTTGCTGCATGAGAGGAAAGGAAGGAGAAAGAAGAGGTGAGAGAATCAGACTCGAACATTTCCAAAGATAATTAATTGCAAATCCAGGCGGCACACACAGCGGGCTGCTCCATGACATCCATGCGGAGGAGCTTGTTCGTGCCAGAAAGCTGGCCCCCGACACTGTTGAATCAGCTGGGAATATTGATGTGATTAACAATGATTTGATTTGGAAATCAATGCGAAGGGGATTGTTTGCTTGCTTTGTCCAATTTAGTCCATGAAACACCGGCTTCGATGCAGGGAGAAATTCAGCTGAAACAGGAAGGGGATTTTGAGGAGGGGTGGCATGGGGTGTGTTTGTTATTTTATCAGACATCAGTCTGGATTCTAGCTGGTGAAAACTCGAGCATTCAATCAAATGTTTTATGTGTGTCTATAATAATCCGAACAAAGGAACAGCTGACAGCTCATGATCATTTAAAGATAGAGCAATTTCTATTTAGCAATCTTGTGACTGCATTTTCTGTATCTACGTGCAAGGCTTCCTAATCATTATGTGGGTTTTGTTGCAGTTTGGCTGCAAATGAAACACTATGAGTTTACAGGAAACCCAACACAGACACTGTCTTTAAGAGGAATATTAAGAAGCCATTCTCCTGGGTCATGGAGCAAAGAAGCTGCATATGCACAGCTATTAAAGGTTGCCAGGTATAAATTGTTGGGCTTATTTTCTAACCCTAAGAGGAGTGATAATTTATCACAGATAATTTGTATTAGAAAGGACAGAAGCATGTTTTTAAACTTTAGTCACATTAAATTGTCCCTTCCACTTTAGCTCCAGGGAGCTGCTTCTGCCAGTATTTCGTGGGAGCATTGCTAGAACTCCTGGGTGAAATTTTTTGTGGTGTGGGCTGGGAAGTAAACTATACATAGTCTCTCCCAACATTGATATGTGTGGGTTTTTAAATATATGAAATGCCAGACCTCATCCGAGGGTCCCATTCTGCCACATTAATTTTGCTGAGGAGCAACTTACTCCACTGAAACCACTATAAAAAATCACCACAAGGAAGAAAAGTAAATGACAGACCAGAGCTGAAAGCTTGTCATTTTAGTATTACCCTTGGGAAATTTATCCTCCTTCAAATCAGCAGCTTTGTCAGTTATGATGTAATTATTCCATCACTCATAGAGGGAAACTGGTTTTGCATCTGTCCCCTCCATCCAACAGGTTACTCACATTCCCATGAAATGCTTGGTCTCTTCACTTAGTTCCTTTGGAGCTGCAAGACTCTCCCTGGCGTGAATCAAGATTAGGTGTCCAACACTCAGTCAATTATGAGCAAGGAAAGTTGATGAAATATGACAGCAAGACAGACCTGCTTTTTGCTCAGGTCACAGAATCATGGAATGGTAGGGGTTGGAAGGGACCTCTGAAGATCATTGAGTCCAATTCCTCCTGACAGAGCACAGCCCGCAGCCGGCACAGGCTGAAGGGATTACAGGACACGGGCTGTGCCAGGCAGCTCCGCCTACAGCAGGCAGAGGTGGCTGCTGAGTCCCTTCTTCCCTCACAGCTTCCAAGGCAGCACCTCTCTTTGGGTACAAATGGAGGGGCTGGAGGCTGTTTGCTCTGCTGCTGGAGGTTGGGTGAATTTTGCTGGGCAGAGTTGACAGGTGGCTTACTCAACAGCACAGAAAGAGGCAGGATTGTATATATGGCTTTCTGGAATCACCAATATCTTGGATACCCTCTTTTGAGAGTGCTCACAGACATCCCCAGTTAGACCTTATCCCCTTGCCATCTTTAGGACTAGCTTCTCCACAGTAGCTGTTTTCCTTAAGACTAAAACCTCAACCTCCTCAGAAAGTCCTCCCCTTACTGATCCAGTCCTTAACCTTCTAGGAACAAAGTACCTCCTTTTGACACAGGCAATCACATCTGTGATGTTCCCACCACTATTTAGGCATGTCTGTGCAGGCTTAGACTCCTTTGACCAAAGAGTCCCACTGGCTGAAGACACCTTGATGCCTTTAAGCAGTGGGACCACTGCAGCTCTGCTTTCTGTGCCAGGACACATTTCCCCTTCAAACAGTTCAGGAAAGTTGAAACAGCTACAGACCAAAGGAGGTGCCAAAATATCAGCTTATAGAAGATGCTCTGCTGCTTTGAATAGATTAACATTTTACATACAAAAGCACTGAATGGAAACATCGAGTTACTCTATATTTGGACATTGGGCAATACCAACATAATCCAAAGAAAAGCAGAACAATCTTGCAGTGGAAAATGCCATCAGCAGTGAGGCTGATCCCAGAGTGCAGCAATTAAAACAATTACAGCAGTTTGGGCTGTGAGCTCTTTAGACCTTAGAGGTTTTTCACTAAACTTTTTTCTGCAACTAAATTCTTCATGCAGTAGACAATTTGAGTAGTGATTTGATTCACCTCAGCCTCCTCTGTGAGTCATTACTGAAGCAACTCTTAAACAAAGGTTAAGCATTTTAAACAAGTGGCTCTACCTTGCAAGATAGGATGCAAACTCAGGTTGGTCACAACCAGACATTCGGACAAAAGGAATTTCAGTTCTCACGGGTGAGATCCTTCTACATCCATTGGTATATTTTTATTTCAGCAATTCCATGCTATCCTTCAGCCTCTTTGTGCAACCATTCAACTTTATCTCTCCAACGTGTATTTACAATATTTATTCGCATCAAAAAGACCTAGATGATTTGGACAGCAGCTTTTTGGATCCAAGAAATACCCCTACTATTAAAAATATTAACTAACTGGAGTAGTTCTGTGGCTATTGGCAGCAGAGGAGACTATTCTCTCTCCTATGTGTAGAAAAGGAGTGGGTTTTGGTGCTTCTGTGCAGCGTGGAAAGGCAGCTCTACCCGCAGGAGGGCAGTGCCGGGTGAATTGGTTTTATTTCTGTACTGTGCTCTCCTAGCAAAGCACCTGAAGAGCTGCCTCTTTCTCTTCTATTTCACCAGTGTGGACAGAGAGTGGCAGATGCGCAGCACTCCATAGCTCCATTTTAGGTGGTCTGAGACACCTAAAATCTTTCTTGTGCCACAATACTGTCCCCAGAGATCTGCTCTCTTAAGGATGCTGCACACTGGGTCTGGGTTCAGACCACAGCCCTGGAGGCAGTCAGCTCTGCACCTCAGTATTAAGCTCAGCAGCCATCAAGGCTTCCACACAGGCCTGGTCAAACCTCATTCCAACACCGTTAGAAACTAGTACCGTTGCCTGTAATGTAATAGCTGAGCCATATCCAAACTTGGTGTGTGCAAGATAAACAGTACGCAGGCTCCTGGCTTGCCTATTAAGGTGTGTGCCTTGTTGTTCTCACCAACATCATCAGCGCCGCTGCCAAAAAGCAAGCAATGCATTTTAATAAATCTGGAGAGCTGTGTTTGGCTTCCCAAACAGCTCTGCAGGCAGCTTGACGAGAGGGAGCTGCAGCTGCTGCAAACCGAGCTTCGTCAGCGAAGAGGGAAGGAGATGAAGCAAATGTTTCTGAGGTTCAGATGAGCAATCTTCTGTGTAAACAGATAATCCCTGAAGCAAAGGCAACTGCGGAGCTATTTTGATTAAACAAGCTTGGGATCACTGAATTTCTTTTGCAGAGTCTAGGAAAGGAATGGGAAAAATTCCTGGTGCCAGTCAGTGGAAGCAAAGGTTTTGAGAACACTCCCATACCAACTTTACTCCTTGTTCCAAATACCACCTGTAAATTCTTTGCTAAAACTAATATTCTTAAAGCAAAACACCTTCTCTTTCACAATTTCTATGCATAGAATTAACCGGCAAAGGTTCGTTCTGCTTCCCTCCCCAAAATGCGTGACAGACATTCAGCACCTCTTTCCCTAGATACCCACACTCCAGTTTGCTTCCCTTTCCCTTCCCTGTACAAAACTAAGAGCCTTTTTTTTTTTTTTTAAAAATAGGAGTGCATTAACACGGGGCCCGATCTGGACTACACGGGGTTTGCTGTCAGCGCCGGGGTTTGCTGTCAGCGCCGGGGTTTGCTGTCAGCGCCAGGGTTTGCCAGTGCAGTACAGAACAGTACAGTGTGGAGTGGGGCGTGTGGTGCAGTACAGAGCGGTACGGTGTGGAGTGGGGTGTGAGGTGCAGTACAGCATGGTGTGGTGCAGAGTGGGGTGTGTGGTGAGGTACAGATCAGTATGGTGCTAAGTGGGGTGTGCAGTGCGGTGTGGTACAGAGCAGTATGGTGTGGAGTGGAGTGTGAGGTGCAGTACAGAGTGGTACAGTGTGGAGTGGGGTGTGCGGTGCGGTACAGAGCAGTACAGTGCCGAGTGGGGTGTGCAGTGCGGTACAGAACAGTACAGTGCGGAGTGGCGTGTGTGGTGCGGTACAGAGCAGTACAGTGTGGAGTGGGGTGTGTGGTGCGGTACAGAGCGGTACAGTGCATGAGTGAGGTGTGCGGTGCGGTACAGAGTAGTACAGTGCACAGTGGGGTGTGCAGTGTGGTACAGAGCGGTACGGTGTAGAGTGGGGTGTGCAGTGCAGAGCGGGGTGTGCAGTGCGGAGCGGTACGGAGCGGGGAGGTGTGGAGTGGGGTGTGCAATGTCGCACAGAGCAGTCCGCCACAGCGCAGGGGGGGTGCTGTGTGCGGGGTGGTGTGCGCAGGGCAGTGCGGTGCGCGCAGGGCGTTTTGCAGCGTGTGCGGTACAGTCAGTGCAGTGCGGTGTGTGCGGGGCAGTGTGTGTGCAGAGTTGGGCAGTGTCTGCTGGGCGGGGCTGTGGGCCGCTGCCACCGCTCTGCCCGTCCAGGTCTCTGCGCGGCTCCGCTCTGCAGTCGTTCCCCGCCCCGCACTCTGCCCGGGCTTTGCTGTTACATTCCTGCCCTCTAATGGGTAAAACGAGCTTCGCAACCTGTCTCGCTATTCGGAGGGAAGGAGGAAAAGCCGGCGATACCGAAGACACGGAGCTCTCCCCCCTCGCCAGACTCGGCCCCGCTCCCCCCGCAACACTCCGGGAAGGCTCCAATGCCGCTGGGGCAGCGGAGCCAGGTGGCAGGAGACAGAGCTTGGAAGGCTCCTATCAACACTTGTTCTGCTCAAATAAATAGGCACGGCTTAATTTTCTCAGGAGCTTGCATCAGAGAACTAGGCTTTGTCAGGAGATCTCTCGGCCCTCAAAAGGGGTTTGGACAAGATGGTTCAGAGCACTGCTTTTCAATTATTTTTATTTTTTTTTTTCCTGAGGATGTGAGCTGCAAGATTAAGGGGAAAAGAGAAAAATCCCTGAAGGAAAGTAGAACTGAAGAGTAGAAGTACGAGGCCAGAGCTGTCCATGTTTCTAGACAGGATGGAGTAATTAAATTTTAAATGCTAATAAAATTTTAAATGCTAATAAAATTACAGAGGCTAATTTCAAAATTCCTGAGCCCCATGATTTAGCTGGAGAGCTCCTACAAAATGCTGGAGAGTCGTGGCTGTTAAAACTCTGCTCTGTTAAATTACAGAAGGACTAGATATGTTGGAAACATTGCATTGTCTCTGAACCAAGGAAGCCAGGCGAGTGGCAGAGAGATTTTTAAAGGCTTCTGTAAATGTTATAGAATCATAGAATCGTTTCAGCTGGACAAGACCTTCAAGATCATTGAGTCCAACCATTAATCTAACACTGCTAAGCCCACCACTAAACTATGTCCTTCAGCACCTCATCTACATGTGTTTTAAATGCCTCCAGGGATGGTGACTCCACCACCTCCCTGAGCAGCCTGTTCCAAGGTTTGACAACCCGTTCCAGGAAGAAGTTTTCCTAACATCCAATCTAAACCTCCCCTGGTGCAACTTGAGGCCATTTCTTCTTGTCCTATCGCTTGTTACTTGAGAGACTGACCCCACCTCGTTCCAACCTCCTTTCAGGTAGCTGTAGAGAGCAAGAAGGTCTCCCCTCAGCCTCCTCTTCTCCAGGCCAAACAGCCCCAGTTCCTTCAGACACTCCTCACAAGACTTGTGCTCTAGACCCTTCACCAGCTTCCTTGCCCTTCTTTGGACACGCTCCAGAACCTCAGTGGCTTTCTTGTAGTCAGGGGCCCAAAACTAAACACAGTATTTGAGGTCTCCAGCCTCACCAGTGACAAGTACAGGGGCATAATCTCTTCCCTAGTCCTGCTGGCCACGCTATTTCCAATACAAGCCAATACCTGTACAGTTGATCCAATGTAGGGTACCCTGCAAGAGCCTGTGCTGGCAGCTCCATCAGGCCATCGGCACAACAGGTCAGAGCTGCAGCAGCAGCGTGACCCGGTGAGTGCCGAGGAGGTGCAATGATTCAGTAGCTCCTTCAAATACTTTTTGAAAACAGCTTTCATAAGTTGTAGCTCATGTATTTCCTTGATTAATTCCTTCCAGTTGTGAGGTATTGTTAGAATTTGTTTCCCTGTTTTGAGTAGGGTGGGGGAAGAAACTCCCTTTTTTTTCAGTGGTAAACTACAGAACAAACCAAATATTGTTGGTTCCTTTCTAAATTGCTTTTCTATTTTCATTACAGTTTTGCAGCTAAAAGCACTAAATTGCTGAAAAGAGTTAGATCCATCTACATCTTCTCATCATAAAAAAAGTGACTGAGAAAATCCCCATTAAAATGTAATCTAAGCAAAGGCGGATCGCCAGCTGCAAGTTAACCTATGTAGGGCACAAATCCTACGGAAGCAAATTACCCCAGCATCATTCCTTGGCCTAATTCTGTTCACTTTCTCTGACTGAAAGAAGCCAATTTGACTTCAAAACCACCAAACAAAACAGAAAAATATAACCAGGCGTGTTCTAGCTTCCCACATAGCTTCTCGACTGCCTCTGTGCAAAGTGAAGATAGTGGGGTTTTTCTTCAATCGGAAGGATTTGGCTCGTGGAAAGACTGCCTCAGTACAACATTCCAAAGAAGTTGGTGTTGCTGCTGCTTCAATCCACAGTTTGGCATTGATCCTGCCATACCCACAGCATACAGACATATGTGTCTTAATCCCCAGAGCTGGCTAAATTATTCTGTGCATAAGAACCAGTGGAAGAGAAGATGGACATGACTGGCTGATGTCTCTGCAGCCTTGTACCTCCAGACCCTTTCAAGCTGCACTGGTTTATAAAAGACCTCACTGGTACTCATTGAAGGAGGGGCACCTTCAGCTCTCCTCACTCCTGCACTTTCACCTCCATGCCAAAGGCATGCAGGGCTGTGCAGATCCTTTGATCCAGCCCTGAACTCAAGCCCTGCATCTCCTTGATGTCCATTAATGCCTCTCAGCACACGGCATGGTCTAGACTAGAGGATTCCTTAAGATTCCACCCAGCCTTGTTTTCTTTGATCCCTCTAATTTCTTATCAAACCAGAAACTTCCCGTTACAGCTGTAATTCCTGCCACTTTGGCAGCTTTTCCAATCTCCAGCAGAGCTTCACAACCCTGAACAAAGTGTAGTTGGTTTAGCACACTCAATGAACTGCGGAGTTTCATCATGGAATTTAATCTCTTCTGCAGCAGTGTAACTCTCCTTCTAGAGCCCTGCCTAATAGGTGTGTGTTCTTCTGTATCCTGGTCCTGTCTAGTCTGCTCACAGCAGCAGATGTGGCATATGGATTAGACACTGGATGTCCTTTGTGCCAGGAGGAGGGTGGAGACAATGTCAGTCATCCCAAATGCAGAATGGGAGGCCAAGAGGGTGTTGAACGTTTCACACACTTTGTGTGTGTTTTCTCTTAGATGTGCTGTGAGAAATGTGAACATAGAATCATAGAATGTTTTAGGCTGGAAGGGACCTGTAGAGGTCATCTGGTCCAACCTCCCTACACAAGTAGGGACATCTGATCGACTCTTTTTTTTCTACAGATTAAAGAACCACAGAAATCTTCTTTGAATAGCTTGCTAACACCTCCTCACTGGCTCATTATAACCTATTGTGGGGCATTTCCAAAAATGAGTATTTTTTGAGGAATTCACCTGTTAATACCTCAGGCGTCTTCCAGTGCAAACTGGTACCTTCAAACCTGCCCACAACCCAAGAGTGATGGGGAAGTCACACACCTCCAGCTGCTGGAAGCCAAAAACTCCATCACTAGGAGCAAACTTCCCCACCGCACTGCTGGGAGCTTCCTAGCAAAAAAGCCTTTGCTGTTAACAGCTGTAATTACATAAATCCCTTTGATGTGTTTGTGGCAAAAACATTGATCAAGAAACAGTATTAATTAGACCTAATTCACACTTTGGAAGCACCAGAACATATCATCACGGCCCGAGGGGGTTGAGGGCAGCAGAGTGTATGTCTCAGCAAGGCTTCCTTAATTTTATCCTCTGGATTTTGAAGGTGTGAATGCACAGAGAAAAAGAATAGAGAAGAAAACAAAAGAAAAACAGCAGCTTTGCAAATTTAACCCTTCCCAGGTGTAGCTAGCACACTGAGTTGTCTGTCAGGTTAAATCCCACTGTGACTGTGCCCAGGCAAAGTGAGTACACCTTGAAAACGTGTGCCTTTGAGAAGAAATGTTGAAATACCACCGAGGTAATAAAAATCTACCTGCAAGCACAGCTATTTGCTTCTCTCAGAGCAACTGCACCAGCAAAGGGCTAAATAAACCACTTGGGTTATTCACTGATGAAAGGCAGAGTCTGAGGTCCCTGGCAATGCTCCAGCCCCAACAGCCTGATCCCAACACAACCGGTCGCCCTGTACCTCCACCATCCTGCTACAAAACCAGAGAGAGCAGGAGGCCAAGTGCAGACAGGAGGAGCAGACGTTTGGAAAGCGCCATAGGTTGTAGGCTCTGAAGAGTTAAAACAACCGGAGGCATCTGAAACAAAACAAAACAAAACTAAATCCCCACAAAAAAAAAAAAAAAAAAGAAAAAAAAAGCAGCTCTCACAACAAAAATGCAGTTCCAAAATTAATGAGATTTTGATAAACTCCCTTTAAAAATGGAATATTTCCATTTTCAAGTGTACAAAGACTAAAAATCTTCATAAATTTCCTATTAAGAAACTTCTGCTGCTGTTTTAGAGTTTCAATGGAAATAGAGAGCATGAAGGTTGCCATAGCTAAAAGCAAATTTTTAAATAACCATTTTTCATCAGAGAAGCTGCAGTACCATGCAGAAATGAGGGTGAAGTGGGGAAGCTGGAAGGAGCCTGACCAACTTCAAGCTCCCAATCAAGCGATTCTGAGATTTTCACAAGCACAGCTTAGAAACTTTTAATATGCTTTCTGCTTTTTGAAGAAAATACTGCCCTTTGTTATTTAGCAGCATCCCAGCAAATGCTGTCAGTGCCACAGGAAATCTCAGTCAAGAGAAGAGCTTTGCTTTCTTGCTGGAGAAGATAAAAAAATTCCATTGCTAAGTCCCTACCATGGTGCAAGTTCCCAAACACTGAAGGATGTGCTGTGAACTCAGGTCAGCTCTGAAGGGCTCTCTGCATAAATAGGTTGATTGTGCCTAAAAACGCCACACGAGCCACGGATTTCTGTATCCAGGAAAACTCCTCCTTGCCTTGTTGTGGTTTTGGTGGTCCTAACCCCGATGACGTTCAGTGAACCATGGGAGGCATTTTCCTCTCCTATAAGATCTCTCTGCCTGGCAGGAATAGGCAACGCAACTTTCTGAGCAACAGCGGAAGCAGAAAATGGGCATTTCTGCAGTGTGGGCAGAGGAGGGCTAGGCTGTGGATAACACTGATAACCTCCTTTATACTCAAGCCTTTCAAATGGTGATATTAACTATGGCTAAATTCCTAGAAAACTTCAAAAAGATTCGTTTTGTGTCCTCAGCCAAACATCTCCTTGTGTCACAGTCTATAAAATGAAAATAAATAGAGAATAAAATTTCCCACAGGAATACCAAGAGATTTAGCTTCAGCACAATAGCAATTGAATTGCTATCTATAGAAAGTGGAAATGTTTGTCTGGCTTTGGGTTTTTCCTCTTAACAACAAATTAGTCATCATGATTTAATCCACTATTATCAATCTGAAAGGATCATCCCAGTGATGATTATTTTTATACAAATTGATTTCTTTATCTATGACTTGCTTCTAAGAGGTACCTCCACAGCACAGTGGAAGTGCTGCCTGGTTCTCTGGGAAGGTCTGTGGTGCTCTGTCATCACCTGCACAGCACCAGAGTTTACAGGAAAGCAACAGATATAAATATATACAGCCAAATCTCCTGGGCAATGTATTTTCCTTCAAATCCCAATTTAAAATTTCCTTTGCATCTTGAAAAAAACACCTTCCTTTCCTGATGACTGGATGTTTGCTTGTTGCAAAATCAATAGTTTTTTCAACAGGTAGTAGACAACAGAATTTTTGTGGGGTAAAAGATAAAGGTGAGCAAAGGCAGAGCCATCTCTGGAGGAGCATGCAGGGAGCAGCCACACACCTGAAAAGGCCTAAGACCATTTGCTGAGAATAAATACTGTCTGCAGCCTGCACTAACACCCCTCATCAGCATTCCCTGGACAAGGCACACACAGTATAAAGAAGAAATGCGGAGGCTTAAGGAGAAGCTGATGGGAAGGAGGCAGCAAAAGGGAGCAGTGCTTAATGCCACAGAGCATGTTTCTCACCTTACCTGCAATGCAAAACATGTGAACACCTACGGACCTGCTGCTGCTGCGGCAGCTCCTCTGCCTCCAGCCACTCCCCCCTCTGCATTACTTCACTATTTCTTTTCATTCTGCTTTTGAAGCAGCTCGCAAGGTCCTGCAGCACTCATGAGGTTTGATTTTTTTCACCAGATTCCAGCATTGTCTTGAAAGAGGGAGAAAAGAGAACTGGGCAATGAGCTAAAAGAAAAAGAAAGAAAAGGAAAAAGAAAAAAGAAAAAAAAAAAGAAAAAGGAAAAAAAAGAAAAAAGAAAGAAAAAAAGAAAAGAT
>JAAGNO010023789.1:14645-43309 GCA_033439905.1 Ceryle rudis | reverse complement strand
GGCTGCTCTGGCCTTGTCGGAGGGCAGGCGCATCTAGCCGCGTGTCGAGGCGGCGTGCTCGCCGGAGGCCGGAGAGCCCGGCGTGGCCGAGGTGGGATCCGCAGCCGAGGCCCCTTGTCGGGAAACCGGGGGAGGAGGAGGAGGCAGCGGGCAGGCGCTGGGGCCCGGCCTGGGGCTGCGAGGCATCGGTCCGCGCCGCCCTGATCCCGCGGTGCTTTCCTCTAGGCCATGGCAAAGACCGTCTGCGTGAACGGGTGCAAAAGGCCCGCCCGAGCCGGTGAGGACGCGGCGGAACGGCAGAGAGGTCGGAAGAGAAGGAGGAAGGCGGCGGATGGCGGCGGCCAGAGCCCCGAGGTGAGAGCGGGGCCGCGGGTATTGTGCGGGACGCGCCGCGGCGCTGGGGCTGGGCGGTTTCTCTCGTGCAGCCCCCTCTGCTCGGTGGGTTTATTGCGTGACGCGTGGGCCTGCTGGAAACTCCGCAGAAACGAGGTTTGCTGGCAGTCTGGCCAGAGGCTTGGCTAAAGATACCAACAGATAACGGCTTCGTTTCTGCACCAAGAACTGTGGAAACGAACTCGTTTGGAGTGTTAGGCGTTTACTTTGAGGAATTTGGTTTTAAAAATTAATAAAAATACACTCCTCAGTGTCATGCTTTCCTAAACAAAGTTGGTATTGAAAGAGGCATTGTGTCTACTCAGCCCATTCACCTCTGAAGGATGCAAATCAACGCAAAGTTTCAGCCTCATGGTCGTGCCTTACCCAGGTCACAGCTTACTGTCCAGTCCGGAACACAAGTCAGCGTGTCTGACCTGTGAGATCAGTCTTGTTTGTACCTGATTAGAGACTGAAATTCCTGTGGTTGGCAGGTAGCCTTTGCTTGGTGAAATGAACCTGCTGCTCTTTGGTTGGTGTTTTTTTGCAAAGCTCCAGTTAGATTGCATTGAAAACAATGGTGGTGTTACTTGTCAAACTTAGCACAAGAGATGAGAGCCTGGCAATTTCACCACCCCATGTTGTTGTTATTACCAGACGATGCTTAACCACTTGAACCTTAAAGGCTGATCACGTCTGTTTAGCTTCCTTACCCAATGACAGATGGCTTTAAAAGTGCACCCCAAGTCGGCAGGCTCTGTCAAAATCAGTGAGCATGGTGGGGAAATCACAACTCCGGGTAGTTTGTTATCCTGTGGGATTTGATATTCTGTAATGTTCTGTGGTCTCGTTTCCCTGTGTGCCGTGATGTCTTTTCATCACAAAGGAAAAAAAAAAGAGTATCTTCAAAATTTTTACAGATCAAAGGAGCACACTGGAATAAGCCATGTGGTCAGCAGAGGTCTCCATTTACTAGCTTTGTGCGTTTAGGCCTGAAGTACTGTTGTATTGAATGGTGTGATCCAGTTTCCATCTCATCTATGCAATGACTTCTGCAGTTTCCTCACGTTACTGAACACTTTTTTTCCTGCAGGGGTCAGCAAACCCCTCTGCAAAACAGATCCCTTGGTGAATCAAATGGTTTTCAGCAAAATGTCACATGGAGTGGCTACATCCAACGCTTGTATAAATGCCCAAAGCTCTGCAGTAGCACGTGGGTGAAGGGCTTGAGGAAGCAGAACGCTCTGCACATCAAATAACTTTGTCTTCTTACTACATACATTTACCTATAATAACCTTTATTAACTAAATCTTTGAAGTCAAGAGTACCTGTGTTACTGAAGTATTTGTAGTAAATTTAATACTGAAGTGTGATCTGAAAGGAAACTTTTACATGTAATGAGCAGAAGAGTAATTTTAAATGTAGTTGATCGTATACAAAGAGTAAATAGTTTCCTTTACCATATAATTCATGTAATTCTCTGTGAACTTGTGTGATTACAAAAAGACTTTCCTTTACTAGTGTTTCCCTTTTTGCAGGAAAAGTCATCACGCTTGTCAGCAGCTTTGTTTGGTGAGGCCTGTGAAATCAGCCAGGACCAGCTGTATGAGCTGTTAAAGTATGCAGCTTTGGGAGAATGCCACAATGCCACACAACCCAGGTATAGCCCATTCCTATTTGGGAATCAACCCTCTCCTAGGTCCTTGTGTGCTGTGAAAACATCACCTAAGGGCATATTGGCCATGCTGGTCTTGGAATCCTTGCAATGCAGTTACCATAATGACAGCCTGTGTTATGTAGATACAGTTGTTGTTAGACTTGGCCAGAGACCAGAATTCTTTTTCTGACAAAAATTCTACCATTTCATAGTTTTGTTTCATGCAGTTATCAAAAATGAAACAATTTTGTGGAACCAAAGAAGCTTCATATACAGAGAAACAAAATATCACGTTAAAAATATTAGCATAACACAATATCAGCATGTTTCCTGTCAGATATAATTGAAAGAGAGTGTTCTAGAATGTTTGAAAAAACATTTTAATTGCCTTTTTCACGGAAGCTTCTCAGCGATGGAAGGAAAAGGCTGAGGAGGGTGTATAGCCTCAAATGGCAAAAATATGATGGAATGAATCTTGAAATGAAACCTAAGGCAAAAATGATCCCACTTTTACTAGTGAATGGAAAAGCATTTTGTGCAACCCTTTTTGATACATTAATTCACTAGACTGCCTCACTACAGCTGACATTACTTGTGTATTCATATTCTGATGTGTATAAATGAGGTATCAATGTCTTGAAATGGTACTGCAGCAAAATTTTGCTACAACTCATTCTTTCTCTGTCTCCCATATTATGTTGCTTCCAAGAATATGTGTCCGCTTGAGATAAGCTGTAAAGAATCTTCTCACCGAAGTCATTTGGCACTTAGCCATTCACTGACTTAAAAGCTGGGCTGGTTCCAAGTTTGTTTTTAAGAGTTGTTGATAATTGTTTTGCTTTGATTTTTATTTTTGTTTTCATTATTATTACTGTTTTTTTAACTGCAGCTGGTGCCATATTTATCACCAAAGCCACCTGGCAGGGGTTGTGGTTATTGTTGTACACGAAATGAGCCAGCTCCATTTCTACAAATTCTATTTGCAGTTCAAACACCTCAGAAGAGTGTTCCGGCATGTAAGTCCCAAAATGGTATTGCTGTCATCTAAACTTCCTCCAGTCCTGAAACCGTGTCCCAGGGATTGATCACTGCAGTGAAATCATTGCATTTTCCAGTAGGAAGTGGCCACCTTTGACTGAAAGATGCCTAAGGAGAGGCCCTCCTTGTAGCCCTTGTCAGCTCAGAACAAAGGAGAGGGCTTTGATATTTGAAACAGGTTTTCAAGACCTAGGTCTTTGAAGCCTTACCGGGTGCAACGTTTATTGATGTTTTAGTCCTCTGAATATTATGCTTCCCACATCTTCTGGATGCCAGTGAAATTAAAAATACCACAGTTAATTTAGAATTCAGTGTGAGTGAGGGAGGAGGCTCTCAATAGAGTTACGGTATTTCCACTTGTTGAAAAATCTCACTTTTACTCTTTGCACTTTATGTCCTTTCTTCCGTTGCCCAAAAAGATTTTTAAAATAGTTATTTTAATTTTTTGAGTTACAAGCAACATTTTTGAAGGAAGAAAGAGAGAGAAGCACTTTGATTCAGACTTCAAGAGAATTCTCCCTGAACTACAACAAATGCAATTCACAACTTAGCTGGAAGGTCTGGAACTTGCTTTAGTTTATATCAGAGAAAGGTGTGAGATTTGCCTTCTTGATCATATCGGGCAAGGCAAATCTGTCCCTTAGTACAAAGAATATTATATCATTTGTCATTAAAACTGGTTTGGGTTGGTTTGTTTTTTATTTTTCCTTCCTTGGGAAAACACTAAGCATATTTCCACTATTTCTTTATCCATCCCCCCTCTAAATTTGGCTGTTTTGGGGATCAAGAAACATCTCTATTTGCTTGATATTTCTGCTTCCACTTCAGAGTCTCTTAACGCATCTCTTTTTTCAGAGATTCACATTAACCCCTTCCGCTAACTTCCTAGCCAGCCTGTATGGAGAACGAGCAAACCTGAAATCTCAAAACACAGCACAAGGTATCTTGTTTGGTTTTGCATCATCTCTTTCAACCACAGTGATTTGCTTTCAACAGTAATTTATGACTGCGTCCTGTGCAATCCCAGCGTGTTGCTATGACAAACTTATTTACAAAGGAAACTTACAGTGTCTTAAATGATGAGACTAGTTACCCTAATTAGTTCAGTAACTTGCTCTTGGTCTTACTGCTATAAGTGCAAAAAGCAGAGAGAAAGTTTTTAATCCAAAATTGTGATGCTTTGTTACCCCTTTTGTGATTATTCTAAGATGTAGCTAGTAAAAGATAAAGAGATATAAATTATATTCAAGCTAAGTAGTTACTTATTTCTTCTTAGTTTTCTTTGTTGTAATGAGTAGCAAATCAAGGTAAAGAAGGGTGTGTTGAGGATCGATTTCCTATTTTTACACTCTTTATAGAGGTGATGGTAATCTGACAGGCTTGTACAAAACCTGCAAGAGACTACAATATGAACTTCAATGAAATTGTTAGAAGTGTAACTAAAGAATCTTGAATTCAAGTCCTAAATGGGAGAATGAACAACTGTTACTTTCAGTGTACTGACAACGTCCTCCAGCATCCTGACTGTGAACCCAGTGCACAGTCACAGATCTGAATGTCAGGTATATTTATCTTTTAAGTGCAGTATGCAGAGAATCACCTCCGGGGTAATTTACACAGCTGTGGATTGTGGCTCAAGAAAGAAGCGCTTGCTTCTTTGAGAGCCATGCTTAGAGTGCATTTTCTCCCCATGACGCGTACAGGAAAGAATTTCACTGAAAAACTGGAAAAAGAAGCACAGCTTAGATGAAGTAACAGATGATTAAGTTGTCATGCTTATGAGGCACGTTTGTTCTCTCTATTTCTGAAAGGAAACGGAGACTTGTGATGTGACTTGCTTCTGAATCAGCCAGCAGTGTCAGTAGCTGAACTGGGAAAAGATTAATGTATCCTGAATATCAAATATATTATCTAGAGACAGTATATGCACTCTACACATTATATATAGTATAATATATATAATTATGACTATGTAATGTATATAGTATGTGTATTATACACACGCAGTAAATATTTTTTTTTTAATGGAGAGAGATATAAACAAATTAGTGATTGATAGTCATATAGATTATCTATCTGCCTATCTATCTACCTATGCCTCCAGTTTATTGTTCCAGGTGGTGTTTTCCTTTGAAATGGTGTAGCCTCTTAGTGTGCATACTAATGCAGAAAGCTGACTGCAAGTGGGGAGTGCTATCTGAGCTTGACAGATGATTCTGTATTTTACAGGTTTGACTACCACTAGCAGCGAATGTGTTCCTAAAAGCTCAGACTTGCAATGTGATCCCATCATTCGGAAATATGGAGAAAAAAAACGAGGCCTTACTAGCTATACGCTAACTTTAGAAGAGCAGAAAAAAAATGACTATCCCATAAGAGGTCAGATTTTAAGGGCTTTTGGTTGGTATGTCCAGTCATGTAAGATACATGATGAGCTTTAGAAGAAAGAGAGGTCTGTTTCTTATTGATGGGTATCTTTTCATCCTAGGCTCCCCTGGATGTAAGGGCTATATATACACAGAGTGTGATCAGCAGAGGACAGACAGCAGCCCCCTCTTTGGTCTGGATTGTGAAATGGTAAAAATAAATATGTGTGATCTTACAAAGCAGAGTCAAGCAGCCTGTGCATTTGCTAAACCACTTCTGATATATTAGTATCTACTGTCAGTCCCTTCATTGGTGATACCAGTGCTAGTGCAGCAATGGGGAGGACTCAGGAACTGGTTCTGGTGACAAGACAGCGCTAGTGTCCTGAGCAGTGCAGCAGAGAGCTCAGTTCTGCACTGTCTGTCAGAGCAGCATCTGGATCTGCCAGGCCCATCAGCAATGCTGCAGTAACCCCTGAGACTGCTGTGGCATTCCTTCTCACAACCCTTCTCAAGGTCTGGGAAAGGGAAGATCCTTCCCTATCACACATCTTTTCTTTAGCCAGCACAGTTCTGGCAGCATGCTGGGGTGAGAAGGTTCCTCCTTTAGGGCAGTTTTGACCTTGCAGAGATGCCTGGTCAGCATTAGTACTGAGTATCTAACAGTATAACCTTGGCTCTGATTTTGAATTGTACATCATCTCTGGTGAAAATACTCTCAGTGACAGCTCTGTGATGCAGAGCACAGACTGATTCTGTCAAATCAGCACTTCTTTGTAATGGTTTTCTTTGTGTTGTGCTTAGCCATGTGCTGTGCTTGTGGTGGGCATTTAACAATTAAAATGAAGCATGCTACAGTATTAAACAGCTAGCTATGAGTAGTAAATCTCTTAAGCTGAGTAACTCCTTAGTAGTGATGCTGGCTGCAGCCAAAGCAGATGTTAGCCAAGGTTTTTGAGTGGCAGCATCATGCTAATTCAAAAACTGCCTCTACTTCTTTCTGACAGTGCTTGACTGCAAAAGGGAATGAAGTCACTCGCGTCTCTTTGGTGGATGCACAGGGTCAGTGCCTCTTGAATGAACTAGTCAAACCTGAAAGCACAGTAGTGAACTACCGCACCAGGTGATTTGCACAGAAGTTTCTTATTTCTTTACCTTCCAGAGCTGCAACAGCTTTCAAACTAAACACGTTACACAGGACCTTTCAGGAGGCTTTGGTTTGCACAGATGTCCTCTGCATTTTACTCGGTGTTAAGAATACACTTCTTTCTGTGTGATTAGAATAAGGGGCACGGTGTGTACACTCGCTGCTACATCGTGCCTCTGCTGCCAGCTATAAATGTCATCACTCTTCAGTGTTTTAGGAAAAGTTGTGTTACAGATTAATGATACACTGTATGAGTTACTCTTTCCTGCTGGCTATAAAATAGAATACAGGAATTGTAGTCTGTCTCTCTCTGCTCCATCGCTAAGTTTGCTCATCTATAAAAACCTGTATAGAGGAGCTTATCAGCTGTCACACACCTCCAGGATTGGGCTTGGGATTAGAACAAAAGCAGGCAAAACTCAAGCCTTGTCTTCTCCAAAACCTTGCCCAGCTTCACCCAGGAGGTGTTGTCCCAGTCCCCTTGGGTTACTTGGAAGCATCCTCTGCTTCTAATGCTAAGAACTACATTGCTTAATAACTTGAGAGACATAAACTTTTGGAACAGATGCAGTAGCACTCATAGCAGTTTAATATACCTGCAGTATATCCTCTTATGTTGGAATGGTAAATAGCATTCTGGCATTAGTGACACCAATTCCATATTTTACATGTCATGCTTGTAATGTTCTCCAGGAGGTGCTGTTGCTAATGTGTTTTACCTCATCCAACTTCTGTTTTGCAGATTCTCAGGAATCACAAAGAAAATGCTTCTTCCGGTGAAAACAAGATTGTCAGACATCCAAACCAGACTAAAAAAAATCCTTCCCCATGACGCAGTATTGGTGGGTCATTCTCTAAATTCTGATCTTCAGGCGTTGGAAGTGAGTATGCTTTTAAAAGTCTTTCTCCCAACCCTGTGATAAGCATTCCAGCCTGAAAACTCAGAACAATTCCTCTTTTTATTAGTGAACATTTGTTAATTGCTTTTTATTACAAATAGCTGTATGTCTTTAAGGGTTAAAAAAGAAGCACTCCCCTTACATACATAGAACTTGCAAGGGGAAGAACCCAAAAGGAAGAGAGGAGTCTGGCCAGACATAGATACGGTTGCAACAGAAACTTTACCTCTGCTTCAACAAGATGCTTCTGATAGCTCTGTCATGGGAAAAACTTCCTATATTTGATTGAACCAACCTAAAATGCTTGTATCATAATTAATCTTTCTAAGCCGATCTAGATCTTCTCAGTGGAGTGTTAAAAAGGCGAGTTGGGTTTGTTTCCTTATTCCCATCTGCTCTCCTGCTGTAGACCAGTTATCTTTCAGTGAGAAACTGGCAACTGAAATGAAAAGGCAGAGATACAGATATCAATGGAGTTACTGCCCAAATCTGTACGACTGCTGTTCTTAGATTAAACTGGTGATGTTTTCTGTCCTCCAGATGATCCACCCCAGTGTTATTGATACTTCACTGCTTTTTGCCAGAAATGAAGGTCGAAGATTTAAGCTAAAATTTCTAGCTAAAGCTGTTTTAGGGTAAGATTATTACTGTATTGTAATGGGAAATATTAGAAACTGTCATGGTGGATCATAGGATCTTGCTCTTCCACTATCAGTATCAGAATTTTTTATTTTAATTTTTTTTTCACCAAAATTCAAAAGAGATGAGCAGGCTGTGCAAATAGATGTGGTAAAGAAGAATTTACTGCCGCCTTGAAACATCAGGCAGCATAATTGACTTGTCTTTGAGCGAACCCTGTGACCCAGCCAGATTTGAGTCCTAGCAAAACTTGGTTTTTTGCAGGTCTGTAGCACTGCCAGTGTAGTGAATTGTACAACAGTATAGACACTGGCTCACACAAATGAGAGCTGTTGCAGTTGGCAAGAAAGAAAGGCTAATGTATCAAAGTGTGATTTACTGACTTAAGTCATATTCCTCCATGTACTGTCTACCACTGGATAGTGTGTCTTAGCAGTACAGTTTGGATCTTCACATAGTGAATACTCTGCAGCGCCAGACTTCACTGCGTTGGAGGTTGCCTCCCTGTCTGTGTGCAAATTGTGAGATGGGTCATAGGTCAAGAAAGAAGTAAAATTAAAAGTAGTCATACATCGTAGTACTAAGTATTAGCACTGCTTCTGTCAAACCTGGTAAACAGTGTTTTGCTCAACATTGCAAAAACATTTCTTGCAGTAACTTTTGGGAATATTTCACAAGAATGCTGCTGCACAGAACTGAAATCCTTTTTGGAGAAGGGAAAGCTATTTTGCCTGAAAAGGACCCAGTTTAGAAAAGACAGGATGTTGGTCAGTGTGGAAAAACAGATAACCTGCCTGTACACCTGATTTTGATGCCTTAGGAAGGAGATTCAGTGTGAACAGAAGCTTGGGCACGATCCTGCAGAAGATGCTAGAGCTGCATTGGAATTGGCTCAATTCTTTATTGAGCAAGGACCAGGAAAGGTACCTATATCTAATTAAAATTTCAGTGCTTAATCACAGACCATACAAGTTGTTGTGCTTATGAAGGAAAAAGAAACACCTTCCTGCCCATCCTTTTGTTGATATAAAAGAGAAAATGGAGCTGTGGTAGAGGCCTCAGTTCTGACAGCTCGTTACTTGCAGCATATATCCAGGTATCTCCCTGACCTGACCATTATCAGTGTTTCCATACTCAGACACTGACATGACTCCGCACAGCTGCTGATCCTGAAGAGGGGCATTGGGTAAAGAGGGACTGAGACCCTTTCCACTCTCCAGGATTGCCTGTCACTTTTGCAGATGAATGAAGTGAAAGACCTTGTATGTTATAGTAGTGATTCATCTGGTTTTATGAGTCTCTTGCTTGTGTCGTTGATTTCTGAGAGAACCTTCTCTGGAGATGATTGCTGGTTGGTGCTGTGAGTGCTGCATGTTTGAAAATGACAACAGAAAGTAGTAGGGCAAGAAATTAATGCCTGTGTTTCTTCACTACAGTGGAGTGTGATGAGGTGACTCATCAAGAAAGCATGTGCTTTTTGGTTAGCTACAATTAGCTGAGATGAAAGCCAACTATTAATCTTCATTCCCCAAGGTAGCAGAACTAAACTTGGAGATGCTTCTGACAGCTGAAAAACTGGCTGAGGTCTCACAGAACAAAGCTGCGTTAGAGCCACAAGGACGTAGGGTCCAGAAACAGTTGAATGAGCCTCCACGTTTATCCAAACCATGGTAATAAGATTCTCAAATACTCATGTGTTTTCCTTTATTTGTATCCTCAGTAAAAATCAAAGGAGCATGTTACATTTTTCAGAAGCTGTCAGGATCTTCAGAGAGACAGAAATAATTGTATCATAGCACGGAAAAACTTTCAGAAATTCCATCTAAGATTTCACAAAGCATTTTCTAGTTTCTTTTGATGTTGAGGACAAAAATATTCTTTCAAATGTCTTTAATGAACTGTATCATTTCTCTCTGGCAGGCACTTCTTGAAAGCTTTTAATTCATCATGTTGATAAGGATTGTGATTCACAGCTTGCTTCTCTCTGCTAGTTTTTTAGACTGCTTGCAGGTGACTGGCCAAAAACCCCTCCTTTTGGGCAGACAGGAACTACACTCTTCTGGCCTTTGTCAGAGTAACCCGAGCACTTCAAACAAACAGGTGAATGGACTTCAGTAGGTTGGTCTAACCAAGCATCAGAGCAGTTCAAAGTTTTTGTTACGGGGGTGGGTAGATGAGTCCTATTTTAAAAAGCTGACTGACAGTACTGTTAGCAAGCGTTAATACCAGGTTGGCTAAATCCATGGTAACATTTCGGAAGTAAGCTTTGATCCTCTGCATCCTCTCATGACTCACTAAAGAAGAATTTCTGCCCGAGGGCTTCCTTGGACAATGATGAAAATTGAAGTTGGGAATGAACTTCAATAGCTTTGTTTCTGATCCTTTGCAATACATTTGTCTTATACCTCTTTGAGCCTTTTACATTCTTTTCTCTGCAGATTCTTCAGAGAGCCTTAGAAGATATTCCCCTGTCCACATTCAGTATCATTCAGTTCAGTTTGGATCTAGAGTACACTGCATCTCACCCTCTTGCTGAACTTTGTGGAAAGGTAAGATTTTTTTTTCTAAATAGTCTGTTGCTTAGCTTGGAAAGAGATGTTACTCGTCTGGAGGCACCAAGTAGCTAGTTCCTTTGCTTTGTGAAGTTCCTTGTCTAATCTGTGTTCCTACAGGTGAGAAGCAAGCTGACTGACATGCTGACAATTTATGCAGGTCCTTTTGAAGAAAGCTTTTCCCTGAAGTCTGTGGAAAAAGAATTTGGGAAATGTGGACCAATCCAGTCACTTACAGTGGTAACTGAAACACACCAGGTGAGGAGCACTCAAAGCATGAGGCTTGCTGCCAGGCATGGAAAGCCCAAGTAATCTCTTGGAAGGATAGAGCTTAGAACCACTGAAATACCGGTTACTCTGTTTGGGGTTTTTTTCCTGGTAGTTTAGTCATCAGCTACAACAATTCAGGGTATCTAAAAGCTGCTCCACACAATGACAAGAATAAACACAGCTCATGTGGCTTAACTGTGCTGTTCAAGCTAGAGGGCTTTGAGCATTGGAGAAGCTGACATGCTTTTCCTCCCTTTCTAGAGAACGATATGCTAAGGCCTTTAATGGGGGGGTGGAAAGAAGAAAAAAAATATTGTTGTTCATTGACAAGCCAATGGAAAGTTGTTTTCAACAGCTGCAGTATATGGAATGTTACATATGTTGCTCCCAAACCTTTTCATATTCTATTTTTAAAAGGAAGCACAACTTTATTGACACCTGACTTTTAAAGAGGGCTAATGTGTCTTATTGATAAGCCTGAAGCACCTTATCATTCTGTTTCAAGCCCTATGTCTGTATCCAATATGAAGTGCTGGAAGCTGCCCAGCTTGCTGTGGAGAGCCTAAATGGAGCTGAGGTAGCAGGATCCTGCATTAAGGTAAACAACAGAAATAGCAAAAGCCTAAGTTACATTGAGCACAGGAACAGCATCCATTGTGTCTTTTAACATATATTCACAACATAGTGTCTGGGCAAATGCTGGCTGGTTGTGCTAGTGCTGTCTCCCTGTCCCTGGACAATTTAGGGCCACTGGCAGAAAGGAAATAGTTACAGTCCTCCTTTTTTCCTTTCTGCCAGTCAGCAGAGGGGGTTAGAAAGCATTCTGACCTCCAACTGCAGCTTTAAAAGAAGATCCAAGTAATAGGTTGTTAAAAAGCCCTATACAATGTATGGGAGTTCTTAGTTTTATAGTGTTTCTGCATTACAAACATAATCACTATTCCTTTTTCATGACCAATTGAATTAGCCTTCATTAGTCATATTTTTTTCAACAGAAGGAAAATAGCTTGTCAGCTTTTGGCAATAGGAGAATATAATTTAAAATAGAAGCTCAGAACACGAAGCTGCTTGGGCTGACGTGCTGTGTTTGTTCCTGCTGAATCTACCCCAGGTCCAGAGACCCGTCACTGCAGCAATGCTGGACTGTGATGTTTTGATAAAGGAACTGGAACTGGATGTAGAAAATGAAGGTGTGATTTATGTGGCGGGTCTAAAGAAGTCATTAACAGAGACAGACTTGCGAGAAGAATTCAGCCAGCTGAAAGACCTGGAAACACTGTTCCTGCCAAAGGATCGCCAGAGTGGAAAGCACAGGAACTGCTGTTTCCTCAGTAAGTAGATTCACGTGCAGCCTGCTTATTTCCTTCAAATCAGCTCATTCAGCAGCCTTTGGGACTTTGCAAAGACACAGCAAAAGCTACTGAAAACCATGTATGCTCAAAGTGATGGTATTTAAAATACTCCAGTGAAAGTATGGATTGGAGGAGTAGTTTGCAGCTAAATATTTAAAAGGGAAAGAAAAAAGCTGCTTAAAAAAGTAATCTTTATTTAGAAAAGTTCCAGGATAGTTCATTGGCTTCAGTGTGTTAATGTGAGGCCTGGGTACTGGGCAGCCTCACACAGAGCTCTGCAAAGGTGAGGGCACCCAACTAGAAGAACGCTGATGCAGTTAACTGGCATTTCCATAGTCTGACGTTTAACTGTAGCAAAATGAGGATATGCTTGCTGCAGTGATTGCAGTTTCTCATCCCTCGCCCAGTCCACACCTTTAGCCCTTCCTTACCGGTGTCAAGGAACAAGGCAGTGACATCACTGCCAACGTGTGTTCCCTTTCTCCTTGTCTTTCAGAATTCCAGAAACCACAGAGTGCTGCGGATGCCCTTGAACTTATAAATGGATGGACTGTAAGGGGCAGCAAACTAAGAAGTAGGAACGCTCTTGCTGCAGGTCACCTCTGGAGATGGATTTGGCTAATGAATCACAGCAATGGGAGGCAAGGAGGATACATCTTACATGAGAAAAGGGAGCAAGTGTCCGACTCTGTGAGTGTAAGGCTATGCTGCTAGTTGTTGCAGTTACTGAGGAGGTACTGCTCTGGGAGCCAGGAGTGGTAACTTCAAGCAGACTTAGGCGCAGAGCTGCAAGGGTCAGTTCCCACAGGGCAGTTCGGAGAATCAATACCACACAAGATAATGTGACATTTGCAGGGTACTATATTAACTAAAACCAATACAGCTGCTCAGGGCAGTGTGTGCCACTACAGGGGTACTGAAGCTCTCACGTGGTACTTGAGAGGGGACGGAGAGCAACGTACGGCTGTAGCAAGTGGTATGGGAGTTGAAGGGAGAGGCGACTAGCTGTGTAGCTGTACAGGAAAGAACAGCTCTAGTTGCAGCTCTCATTTTTACTGGATGAAGCCGCAGTGCCATTTGATATGGGCATGTGGGCCTCCCTGCTGCTGAGCCACTGCACTGCCACATGCCAGCCAGTAGCAGGATCACCGCTGCCCTCACCTGTTCCATCCCTGACACTGCCCGAGGGTCAGTCTCATACCACAGCCACATCTGATTGCTACAGCTCTGCAGATGAATTGAGAATTTTAATGCTTATATTCTCTTACACAGGAACAGGATCTAAGGAAAAAGGTGAAGAAGTTAGACCACCATATTAAAAAGCTTTATAGAAGTCTGCAGAATAACACCCTGTGTGTTGTTCTCTTTCCTGGAGTGAGCAGGTAACTTGTCACCTATTTTGCAAAGAGCAAAGGAAAAGACATAGCCAAATATTTTTATCGCAATCTGTTGAAAATTAAAACCCACACACAGGGAAGTGAAAGCCTGAGAGAAGGCCTGAAGGAAGTGTTGTACATAGTCTGATTTTGATGTAAGGCCAGTAAAACCTCAGCAGCAAGTTCTGCCCGTAAGGTGTGCCTGATCCAGAGCAAGCACAAGTGCTGAAACCACTTCTGTAGTTGATGGTCCAGATTAGCAAGGCTAATCCAATTAACCAACACAGTGTTGGTTAATTACACAGGTTGTCTTAGTCCACCTGCCTTACCCTGTTGTATGGTTCATCCCTATTGACAAGGAGGTAAGTTTTATATGCCCATGAGACAATTGAGCAGCTTTTCCACAGCAGGTTTTGGAGTGGTTTAGGTGGGTTTTTTTAACACCAAGGTACCATCTACCAGTTACTGACTTGGGTTACCCTGATGTATATGCCTCAGCCACAGCTGAGCAAGGAGGTGGTTCATGCCCTCATTCTTAAGTGAGGGACACAACTGGGAAAAAAAAAAAAACAAACCACCCTTTCACCATGCCCTCAAGCTTTCGAAGGAAGGGCCGAGTCCTAGAGTTGAGCTGGACTTCAGCACTAGTATCAGGGATGCAGGCGGCTGGGGGGGAAACAGGACATCTTACATTTCAGAACCCGAGGCCTGAACTGCTTAATTATTAACCAGAAAGGTTAAATCTTTTCCAGACACAGCCCTAGTTACTGAGTACACCCTTATTTCAGCAGTCTTCTTTCTGCTCTGTCACTCTTCAGTCAAATAAAGTTCACATCTACCCTTGCTTTTCTTCAGTTTCCGTTCAAGAGAAGGGGCACCATTCCATTTGGAGGCCGAAGACATGCCCTGAATTAGCAGCAGGCAAACAGAGCTGCTCAGCAGCATCTCTTCTGCCGGGCCAGGCAGCTAGGCCAGGGTCCCCTCTCTTGCAAAGCCTTCAGACAACTCATGATGCTGTGCTATCCTCTGTACCGGTGTCCCTCGAAGGGAGCTGCACCCTAAGCCAAGGGTATATTTAGGCTTAATGCTAGTGACAGTTTTTTCTTGAGGGTGCATGCAAAGGGCTGCTCTGGGAAGGAGCTGCTTTAATTGTTTCTAATAACTTTTTTTTTTTTTTTTTAAATAATTTGTCTTAAGATCATGATGCTGTTTCCCCATACCAAAGACTAATGGCATACACCATGAGACAGCAGCAATTCCTAACCCGGCAGAGCAGTGCCAACTGCACATAGCCATGCGTGAATTGTTTCTTGCACACTCTCAAAGACAGACACAGTTTAAACCAGCTGGAAGGAGGCCTGGGCTTAGTGGGCAGTTTAGTATGAGTGCATGGTAGGCCTGTGAGCATCCTCATTGGCTTGTCTGGTTTTCCTCTCAGCTACACCTGAGTCAGATTTTTTTTTTTTTTCATCTTCTCTACACTGCTCTGTCACCCCAGTTACTTAGTGTACAAACTTGTCAACCCCCCCACTGAAAAGGTTTGAGGTGAGGATGGCTGTGGAGTTACAGACCCCATCAAATTATCTTCTGCACCAGATTCACTGGCTTCAGCAGGTTCGAATTTAGTTTTCAGGGGCCATCTCAAACTAGCTGCATTTAGCCCACCATTGCCTGTTGTCTCACATCATTGAGGGGTAGGAATCGCACTAGACCAGGTGGAGTCAGAAGTTTGCATCCAGAAGGAGCCTATAGAAGCCGCAGAGCCTGGCTCCATCTCTCAAGCTCCATCCCAGGTTTGGAAGAGGTTTCTTGCCAAGTGAGGCTGCTGTATTTCTGGTTCTTGGAGCACTGACAGTCCTGACAGAGGACGCTTTTTGATTAGAAAGAATGCCAAATACTTGTTGGGTGGAAAACTAAAATACAGCTTTTCAATTCGGTGACCTGGGGGGTTGGAGGCATCTCATTTCTAGACCAGCAACTTCTGTGCATCAAGGCTGCCGTGACCCAAAATAACACAGCTCTTGTTTATGTTTCAGTGTGCATGGAGCACAGTCTGGCCTTGGTCTGATGGAAATAAAAGATGACAGAGGGAGAAGTGCTTGTTAAACGGCCAAGTTTTTAAGCAAAGTCTTTTGTGAAGATATTTTTAATTACTTCAAATATTGCTGTCTTTGTAAAGCTCTCACCCTAAGAACAATAGGCTTTCACTCCGTATCTTTTACAAAGTCTAAAAATAAAAGCTATTCAAAACATCATAAAGTGCAAAACCTTTTCCATTACCCCTTCTTGCTGTGGCAGTTTCCCTTGGCAGTGGGTGAGCAAGGCCAGTGCTTAGGAAGGGCTGGGGGCAAACCAAGGGGAGGGTTGCTTAAAAGGTCTGTAAGATGTAACTCAGCAAGCCCCTGAGTGCCAGAGACTGCTGGATCAGCTGGGCTGTCTTCACTCAAACATTGCAGGCCCTCAACTAGCAAGTCAGGTTAACGCAGTACCTGCAGCAGTGCTCAGCAGTTAACAGCTGGTCTCGGGACTGGTGTGGATTTCTGGCACTGTGCGGTGCCAGCTCGTGAAGCAGAGTGCTTGCCTCTGTTCCGGGAAAGTACTGTACTTAGTCCATGGAAAGGAGGAATTAGTGATTCATACTTCTTGGACAAGCTCCCCTTTCTCCTCCCTCCCTCACCACCACCCCCCACCTCCCCCAAAAGAAAAAAAAGAGAAGTTACTGTGGGGCTGTGGGAGGGGCAAGGGCCATTCTAAGGAAAGCACACCTCCGTGCAAATGTCACACTTCACTTGCAGTGGGGAACTGGAAGTGCAGAGTTACAGTAAGACTCAGTGTACTACCAGCAGTAGGATGGGGTGATTTGCAACCTGACAGCTTCAGACCTGTGTTTTGCACCCACTGCCACCTAAAATAAAGGCTGCTTGAACATCTTTTGCTCACATATGGAATTTCCAAGCATAAGGAGGCGTAGGGGAGTCTTCAGCATTCAGAAAAAAAAAATAATAAAGGAAATCTTTTGTTACGAGGTTTGAATGCAAGACGAAGGATTTCCTGATATGACTTAGAATAAGCTAAGATAAAGTTGAAATAATTATTATTCAAAAAATTATTAAATACATCTGCTAGAATATTTGCACCCTCCTGCTTTCCAACCCCAAGCTCATTGTGCTGGGCCCTTGAGCAAAGAGCAGTTTATGGAGTAGAAGCTGGGAGTTGCTGCGTGGAGGAGCAGGCCAAAGTAAAGGCAAGGGAAAGGCAAATGCAGCAGTAGCCCAGAGGCAGCACTCATGAGTGGGTAGTAGATTCTCACATCACTGTCATTCATAGCTGAAGTCTCCAAATCTCCTGAAACTCAGTATGCTATTAAGCATGATGAACACAGCCTTTTTTCTTTTTTTTTTTTAATTTTTAAAATTGACTTTATCCACTCCAAGTGAGGCTGGCATCCATCATCCTTCAGCTGTAGCTCTCGCAAACAGATAAGCATCAATGTCAGTGCTGCTACAACATGTGAAAGAAAGGGAGTCAGTCCCCTTGCCTGGCCCTGCCAGTCCCCTCTGCTGACCCTGGCCCAGCAGAGACCACAGGGTCAGGCAGCTCAGTGGAAGGGGGTGAAAGGCAGACTGACCTCAGCACTCCTGCCTCTGTAAGAATACGCTCCTGATAAAACCGTTCACATCCAGGATTCCTGTTTGAAAAACTCCAGAGATGACAAGTAAAAGTAGTAAGAGTTCTATTTCTAGGCATGAAAAAATAATTGATTTGTCCCCTTTTAATTGAAAATGTAAAAAGGACTTCAGCTTTAAATAAGACATTTTGTACAAAGCTTGAGCACAAAAAAGTGAACACCGTGTCATTATGTAAACACCACAAATGTTACTCATTTGCTCAGTAACGCACAGAGCAGCGTGCAAGTTCCCTTCCCAGTGGATTAGATTTCTGTAGCTGTTCCCCTCCCTCCCCTCAGACCTTACTGGAATACAGGAAACCCAGAAGACTTTGGAACATTTACAAAGCTACAGTAGTCAGGATACATTGTGACTAAAAGGATCTTTAAGGGACTGGTCATTTAAATATACAGAAGTACAATAGTCTCACAGGTAAATGAATGGCAACTTGGATTAGAAAAAGCACCAAAATATTTAATATACATCTGGCACAAATTCCACAAGAAGTCAGTAAAGGACAAACCAATGTTTTGCTTTAGGAAAAGAAAAAACAAAACCAAACCCTCAGACTGCACTTAATGCTCTTCTTCCAAAAGGGACACAACAAAAACATTGCACTCAGGATTGCTATCAAGTAAAGACAACCTTCTTATTACAACCTATTTGCATTGTGCCTTAGATTGCACATTCTATAAAATGCTGTTTCTATTCTGTTCCAGAAAACAACGGTGAGTGAAATTCAATATAAGTAATTGTAGAACTACAAACCAAATGGGACTCTGCAGATGCATCGTCTTGAACTTCTCCCACTTTCCCGCTAGATCATGGTTTCAAATTTGGCCACATCCCTTTAAAAAAAAAAATAAATAAAAATCCTACATGAAACAGAATTTACTCCAGCCATTTTCAAGCATTACATTTACACAGCACTTCTGATACTGCTGTCCGAAAGCGGAAGCACAGGGCTGCTCCACAACAAGCAATACATTCATTTCCGAGAGCGAGAAAATTGGATCATATGTGTTTATCTCTTGGGTAAGTCCAAAAAGGCAACAACCACGCCTGACATGAGGACCAGCAGACTCGAGCCTATTCACCTTTGCTGGTTTACTGAGGAACTGAGATTGGTCAGCTCGTTGTACGCAGCATGAGTCAATGAAAGCCGTACAAAGATGTGCGCTCATTATTTCCTTAGAATTGGTTGCTTCTCTGGGAGCACACACTACCAAAATGCATTCCTTCCATATACAGTGACTTGAAGCTAAATTGGAGCCTCAGGATCTACAAGCAAGTGCATGCTCCAAGAAATCCAGCTGCATCAACCAGCTCTCCCAGGCTGACCCTTTCCTCCACGCAGCCTGTCAAGAGACTTCCGGTTGCTTCATGCCCTCAAGACCAGTACAAACCCCAGGTAGCACCAGGTCACAACCTAAGCCTGCCCATTGCGTCCATGGCTCTTGGAACTCAACAACTAAGAGCACGAGGCCCTCCAACCACTGCTGCCAGCCCATCTCCTTTTTAAAACACTATTTTAAACTTACAGGTAAGAAAGCAAGCATATTTTGAAGATAACTGTTTAGTGTGACTTAGAATGTCACAACTTCAAAATATTAAGCATTATTCTGTGAAGTCCTCTAACATGTAATACATATGGGATTATAGAAAGAGCAGCCAGCCTTCAGCTCCACTGATCCTCTGTGCGCCTTTGCCACCTCTCGTCACACGATCTCCCCTCTCACGGGCCCAGAGAAGAGCAAGAGTCAGCAGTTATAACTGCGTAAAACGGCAACATTCAAGTAAACACACTTGTTCAACAGCAGGCAACCTTTAGTCCAAATACAATTTACAGGGAGAAAAAAAAATAACATTTTACAGTGAGCACACCAGAGATGGGATGGTTTTTTCTGTCTGTGTACAAAAGGACCTGTTATCCAGAAAGGGTTTATCGGAAGAGTGCAATTATGCAAAGATAGAAGCTTTTTAAAAATTAAAAAAAAAAAAAAAAAAAAATCATAGCCTCCAGAACCCACGGTTTTAAAACCTAACTCCAGAAAGACCAAGGATTGCAAGAGTAGGGAGGAACTGCTGTAATGTCAGTGATTTAAGGCAAGCTGTTCGCAGGACTAGTATGATCATGCTCCTTTTACCTATTGCCTCACCCATCCCCCCATTCTCTTGAACGATGTGTCTATACAGATAGTGCAAGTGCTCACACCCCAAAAGCAGCCCTCAGACTGCAGCAAGGAGCCCTCATCTTGTAGCAACAGTTGGTACAGCATAGCATCTCTTTGGGCTTTGCAACAACAGCAATTGTGTTGTAGTTTCCTTTGTGGAAGGAAAGCAAGAGGGACAGATGTGTCGGATGAAAAAAAGACACCACCTAAATGCATTACTGAATACAACTGAGCACTGAAGCCACTCTGGCATCTGTAATACAGGTGAGAATGCTTCAGCTTCGCTCAGCTGTAGGCAGTTTATCCTGAGCAAGATTCTGGCCACAGGAGGAAAAGGATGGGTGTAGCCTTTACACTTTTGCAGCTCCTGTCTTTGCTGGGTGTTACGGGTCCAGTCCAACACGGAAAAAAGCACAATATTTTTAATCAAAAGGAAAATACACTCATGGCACTGAATCAGGTAGGTTCCTAAAGTTTTTCAAGGGCAAAGACTTATGGCTCCCTCTTGGGAAGCAGCTGCTCCATCTTCAATTTCTTGTCAGTACAGGTAGCCTGCCAGGGAAGAGGATGGGTGATGATAAAAGCTCCTGAGCCACATGCAGTGTAGCTCTAGTCAGTCACTATTGCACTCCAAAACTAGCACCCAGGAGGACCGACACTTTTGCAGCTTGACTTAGCTCCCTTTCAAAGGGTCGATCACATGCAGATTTATAAGCAGTATATCAAAAAGTATGGCAAATATATAATGCTTAACTTGGGTCAATTAAAAAAACCCAAACCAAACAAAAAAACCCAAACCAAAACAATAAAACAAAAAAAAAAAAAAGAAAAAAGAAAAAACCGAACCACACACAAAAACCAACTTATCCAGGCATAAAGCCTGGGAGAAAATGGTGGTAACCTTAAACTATTCAAGTCTAACAACAAGAGGTAGAGATACCTATGTACTTCATGGTGAAAGAGTTGCAGCCTTCAGTCTTACAATCTCATGTATTTTACTTCAGTTGACAACATAAAACCAAAGATTCAATCTTCAATAATCCAGAGAGAAAATGTTAACACTGGTGGTTTTGTTTGCACAGAACAAAATTTAAGCAGACACTTAGCTTTCACTACTTACTTGAAAAAATATTTGTTTTGCTGTATATCGAAACGTTACCCTGAAGAATTTTGAGTTTCACGTTAAGCAGCTTCCTTTCTAATATGAAAGGCTAAATTCACATGCACACATTTTGAGCAGAGTAATCTCGAGGGAAGAACTGGGTGCCCAGTTTACCAAGGGTCTTCTAAAAAAGGATCACACTGCAGAACACAAGGCTGCAAGACCCAGAAACTCACAATGACTATTATTTTCCGAGGAGTGGGAATGATGTAACCTCAGACAACAAATTACATCATGACTGAGGTGGCTATTAACTACGTGGTGTTTCTCTAACTTTGCTGGGCTTTTTTTGGAAACAAGGCTTAGAACTGGAAGGTACCTATGTTGACAGTGTCATAAAAATGGCTATGTACTGACTAGTGACCTTAGTATGTCTGGGAACCACAGGTGACAGGCTCATCCTAGGACCCATGGGCTCCTCAGGCTCTGATGGACATGCAAGGAGTTAAGTCAGTCACACAGGCAAAGCTGCTGCTGCCCCCAGCACTCTGAAACCCCACCTGACAGCCACCCTGCCCTCGGGAAGAGGGGCTGCATCTTTCTGCAACTGACCTCGAGTCACTCACTTGTCAGCAGAGCAGGGTGAACTCGTTTCATGCTCTAAAAGGTGCTTGGCTGAGAAGCTGTAGCGGTTCAGAGGCCAATGCGTGAGCAGATCTACCGTGCCTGGCTGGAGAAGCCAGCGATCGGTGGACAAACCTGCCACAGCTCTGAGCTGTCTGATTTTTATGCCACCTGCCACATCTTCATTTATTTTTCTTGTGGTTCTTTCGTTACAATTGCACAGTATTAAAAAGCTGTAATTCTCCATATAGATTAGCACCAGCAGCAAGTAAACTCACAATTCACCATTCAATTTCAATTAACTTCATCACTTAGGCTTTACGGCCAGCTATGGGCAGAATCTTTCACATCCTTGCTTGAATCGATAGTCTTTGACCTCAGAAATGCACCCACGCAAGTAAAGTTAGCACAACAGAGCCTCCAGTTGATCTGGGAGCCAAATTTTAAAGGTGTTGCAAACTGTAATATGGTGCAGGTGGTCACTATTTTATTACTGGGGACTAAGATTTACAGGAATTGTATTTCTTTGTGTGTAAGGGAAAGCAATAAAATGCCAGAGTGTGGATGTCAGAACAGTTTTCCAGTATATCATTACAACTACCTATATAGTTATCTATAGTTATTTATCCCAAGTTGCAGCAGATTCACTACATGCATAAAGTTTTCTAATGCATACTCTAATTTAAAAAAATAAATAGTTGCAATGGTTTCAAATATTTCACCAGCATCACTGTTCACTACAGCAAGTCCTGTGCCCTACACAAGAGATTATATAAAAATGAAAAGTGAATGTATTTGGCCTGTTCCACAGATATTCACAGTTTAACTATTAAACAAGCATATTTTCAGAGGCTCCAATATTGTTAAAGACTTCTCAAAAACAGGTACAACCCCCAAACCCACAGAGGTACCCCAGCATTACAGAGCACGGTCTATTCTCGTTTAGGATCATAAAATCACCAGGCAATCCAAGGGAAGGTCTGATGCCCTCTCTCACTTTCAGCACTGTCATAGAGTTGCACCTTCAGCTCCTGGTTCAGGAGTTTAAAACTGATAGAGGTCTGGTTTGTATTCTGCAAATGGGAATTAAAAAACTGAAGTTAGGCTAAAACCAAATATGCTTTGCTAAATCATTTGTCTGATTTTGCAAGTATTCTACCCAAAGGGTGCAGCTGCTCCTGCTAGGCTGAGAGTAACCCAACAAGAGCAAGGCTGTCCCCTCGCACCAAAAGCGTGGGACTTAGCCACTGCAAATTGTACGTCCTTTGCCCAACAGGAAATAACATTATTCCCTTCCTGTATATTCACCACCACCAGCTTTAAAAAGAAGCTGCCTTATGTTTTACACGCTAAAACAGCTAAGCCTTGATGTGCTACAGACTGATTTCCTTACTGCTATCCACATTGAGACCACAAGATAAAAGCCTTCCTTAAAGAGCTCTATCCTCCACCCCTTGGAGCTGCTGCAGTTTAGTGTGTAAATCAGTAGCAGATACTGCCACGATCCCATGTGCACGTGCGTGCACTGCCTGTCCATTTGAATAGTTTTCACACACTGGACATTTCAATTCCCTTCAGGGGAGAGGGGGGGGGGGGAAAAAAAAAAAAAAAAAAAAAAAAGAAGTGAGAAACAAAGCATTTAATAGCTGAATGAATGAGTAGTCTCAAACTTACAAACACAGTCTTCATTTACTATCAAATCAGTCTCCATTTGGAACTTTTGCTAACAAAGCAGCCTCTGTGGGGGAATATTTCTTTTTTTTTTTTTAAATAACAGCACCAGCAAAAGTCTTGCCATAAATTCAATTATAACAGCACAAGTACTTTGGCCTGCTTTGCTCACCAAATCAGAATAAGATTTAATGCCAAATAGTGCTCATGCCATGGTAGTTTGGAAGGTTATAGTAGCAATGACAAAGCTTTGGGTATATTTACCTACAGTAGAGCAAGTTCAGGGCTCCCCTCCTGCAAAGGGAAAGACTCAGCTGCTCAACTACATTTGTTTTCCACAGCTTAACGTGTTTCCCAGCAAGAGCGTGCAGAAGCAGCATGGACAAAACTCTCCTTTTTATTAGATGAAAGGGATGTTATCTGTGGCTTGTGGGTTTGTTTTGAAACAGTTTTCAATACCCAAATTTTGTTAGTGATTTCTGATCTCAGACCCAGGCTATTGCAGAGACTGTGCACCAGCAAAGCCAGTGAGAGTTCAGGCAGATCCTCCTCCTCTCTCTGCTAACCCCTCTGGGGCACAGCAGACATGCAAAGATGCCACCCTGGATCCAGTGACAAGCTCGCCACTTAAAATCTGCTTCCCTTTAGCTTTAAAACACTGATATCACAACAGCCATTAGATGATATAGGTGACTGTCCAGGGGGTTTTTTTGGTTTGGTTTGTTACTTTTTGTTTCGTTTTATAATTGAAGCCATTTTATGATCCTGAAATGCAGCTCTGAAAATGAAAGGTGTGTAATGGAAATGTATCAAATTCATTAAGCCAGTACTTAGCTCTATAGAAAGCCTTGGCAATCATCCCTTTTACCAAAAGGTGTAAAAAAGTTGACATACTAAAATTAAAAAAGGTAGCATCAATAACCAAAAAAGTTTCAACCAGTGTTAATAAAACTCCCTTTAAGTCACAACAGTTTTAACAGGCAAATAGTCCCAATACAGGCATTGTAAAATAATAAATTGACTCCTATCCAAATATTATCAAATCAGTCTAAAAAAATGACTCATCTACACTGTTGTCATTAAGAACACATTAAGAATTCACTTTGTCATCAGATGCCAATATTCTTGCTCCAGAAAGCATGGAGTATTAACTGCAAATTAGCAATTAAACATAGGTTTTAAAAAAATTGATTTGTCAATATTAATGCAAAAGATAGTTCCTTACATAGAAGTACTGTGCTTGCCAGACAAGTAAGATAATACTTCAGGTATAAATCAAACAAATTAAAGCAGAATTATACCACAGTTTTCCTTGAAGACTTAGGGTTTGTGTGTTGCTTCTGTCAATGTTTAGCAAACTTACGAAGCAGAACCTTTGGTTCTTTTAGTCAAGTAAAAATATTCTTATGTAACCACAAAAATACAACTTCCAGAGAAAATGGAAGTCCATCGAGAAGTCCACTTTCAATAAAACTGAGGTAGTACTGCTCTTTAATTATGTGATGTGTAAGATATTTAGATGCAAATAATCATCTACCACTCAGTTGACTGACAGGTACAGTAATTTTATAAAACAATCCCAACATTTCATTTGAAACTCCAAAAAAGGAATGATCAGGACTCATTCACTAAGAGTTAGCTCAAAGTGGGAATTGGCCATATTACAAAAAGCTGTTGCTTATGTTGTTTTTTTAGAGCCTTATTACTGGGAGATTAATGCATTTATAGTTAACAGTTAACACTGCTGTTCGTCTTGGTATAAAACCTTAAAATTATTACAGCCTAAAATTTCAACAATGTAAACAGCACTACACACAGTACAGACCTGCCCTGACAGATGTAGTATGAAAAAACTTAATCTGGCACTGTATAATTTAGCAATGTTAATTTAACCTAACTAAAAAGATCTACATTGTGCAAGAAACATCAGACTTACTCATACTAATCTGAAGTCTTAAAAAAACAAAACAAACAAAAAAAAGAAACAAACAAACAAACAAAAAACCCCAACACAACCAACCCAAAATGCTTAACTTGTATCCAGGGTCAAATATTTCAGGGCAAGAGTAAAAGGAATAACCAAAATTAAGAAAGTGCCTAAAACATGATACAGCATTTTAGAGCCCTTTCAAAGACAAGGCAGAAAAAGGTGTAAAGTAGAAAAATCTGGAGCTTCGGTAATTTTCCAGAAACATCCAGAGTTTACATTTCGTGAAGAGAAACAGGTTGCTTTCGTCACTGCTGCTTCGGTGCTGCTAAGTCTGTTCCTCCGCACACAGGCCCTCTGTGTCCGAAGACATAATACATTTGGTTTCCTCTTCCTTTTTTCTTCGCTCCATTTCCCACTCCACAAAGGTATCGAAGAGACTCGGCCAGGCCTCGTCCTCGCTGTAGTTGCTAAGGTCCGGTCCAATCACCTGAGTAAAATTTAGAAACATGTTCCACGTGTCCCGGGAGATTCCCTTGATTCCTGAGGGGTTCTCAATTAGGAAGTGTAACCACTGGTCCAAAATGGGGGGCTTGTTTTGGGTGAAGACTAATTTCCAAAGGGCAATGGCTATTTCCCGATGTAGTGACCTCTGTCCTTCTTCAGAGTCCAGGCCGAACTGGAAGGTGAAACGATAGAGATCCTTGAATTTATCTTCCTGCTTGGCTTCGTTTAAGAGGCTGGGGAACCTTGCACAAATGCCATCAATGCTGTCTGCGTTTATTGCTTTGCAGCCTTCAAAAAACTCCTTCCTATTAAGCAAGAGAAAATAAATTAGTGTGAGTATTTCCCACCAACCTGATGTGCTTAATGCTTTCCATCTCCATTCAGCTGCGATAAATTAGAAGAGGGTTATCTGGACAAGACAAGGTGTACTCTCAGCGTAGGTGGCACAGATTTTTGGCAACAGGAGCTAATGGAAAAAGAGACACTTCCAAGAAGTTCCTCATAGACTGGGGAACCCACACACACAGCCCTCAGATCGGCTGGGGCACTGTTAGTAGGCTTTTTTGACAGGTTTTGCTGTCTGGCTGACTATGCGATCCTACCACATCCAGTGCCTTCACTTTGAAAAGTGAATGAAATGTACCACAGAAGATACACCAAATGTTTGAAACCACCACTTTTACACACCAAAGCACCATGTATAAATGAGCTTGATTCAGCCTATGTCTAAACGCCCGTGCTCTCAGTGAGCTGTTCTCAAGGGACAGAGCAGTTCACTGGTGGCTTTCCTGTGGTTTTTGGTATTTTCCAGCCTGCAAAATAAAAAGGGTGCCAAGGGCAGCGGTCAACAAGAGAGTGGAAGAGAGCACGGCATCACACAACACAGGCTACAACACAATGTATAAACACTGCTCAAAGTACCAGTCCTACTAATTAGCCTACTAATAATTTGGCCAAGTGGGTAGATGGTTAGCTCTCATTTCTCTAATGCTCATGAGCAAGTGTTATAACCAGCCAATATTAACCAAAGCCAGTAGAATCTGATGTGAAATGGTCTGAAGGGAAGACAGGAGACAGGGCAGCACTCAGGAGAGAAGACCGCATTGCTTTCCTTGGTGGGAGAAGTTGGTCAGCACCCCTATCATTGAGCATGCCCTTAAACAAAGCTAGCCTCTTACCACCACATTTGCCCTCTCCAGGAGAACGAGAGATACATCAATAAAACTCATGGTGGTTGTGCAGAATCAGAGGCATGAGCTGCAATTCCTTTACCAAGTTAACAAATACCTGTGCCATCAGCCTCCAGTAAATCCACATTTGCATTCCAGAGTAACTCATCCATTTGACACACACCCACATCGACAAAGACTGCTGTAAGCGTGCTGACCGATACCCTTGTCCAGAAGGACAGACAGCACTTTAAGTACAAAATCACTTGTCAGCCAGGACAAAACAGCTACCAGTGTCAAAAATCTCATGCTTCCTTCCCTCTCTATGCTTTAACAGGATTGCTCTTGAAAAAAAAGACATTAAGTGTAACACTACTCGGGCAGGAACAATTCTTAGGAAGCAGTCTGTCGTTCTCTCACAGAATGGTAACAGAGTTGATAGCAATTACTAAGGAATCTTGCATTACATTAAAGCAAAAACTAATTTTGATGTCCAATCTCATGACCAAGATAATGCTGGATATACTAAAACTGCTTTTGGTAAATCAAGAATAAATGAACATCTACAGAATCTCACTACACTGTCCATCATTAGCAGCATAATGTCCAAAACCACCTCTTCAGTTCCGAAACCCACTGTGAGGGGAAGGGGAAAAAAGAGGACAATACAAAGCTTACCTTCTGCAGTGGTAGGAATTTATCTGATCAAAAGGCAACTGTTAGAAGAAATAACTAAGTGAAGCTAATGAGGCTGTCTCTCCAACCTACAGATGACAGGATATACTTTAACATATGAAAATAATTACAAGTTCTACAAGAACTAACCTTGTAAATTTGCACATGGTAGCAGCCTGGAATTTCCAAGCCAAAACTAGCACTTTAAATTCAGTGGGATCAACACAGAGGTCATTGCAAAATCGTTCCATTCCTTCTTCCAGTATGGCATCTTCTCGTTCATCCTTATACCTCCTAAATAACTCCCCGATCTTTTGAAGAGAAGATTCTTCTGCGCTGGAAACAGAATCTTTCTTTGTATCTCCAGAAAACATTGGAGGCTGAGTAGACTCGATGGCAGCGTCCGTTTTCTTTGTCCCATTCACAAGTATATCTCCTGAAGACTTCCTGCAAGCTGAACCATGGTCATCTTTGTGAACTGCACTTCTCTTACTATGTGACTTGCTGCCAGATTCCCTTTCCCCATTTTTGCTGCCAAGGGTAGAAGAAGGATTCTTGCACTTTGTGACACACTGGCCCATGATGTTGCAAGCCCAGCTTCTAAAGCAGTCCCCTTGCTGTCGGACAGCCTCGCAGCTGCTCTTCAACACATCTCACCATGCCATTAGCGGCAGTCAACTAACCTGAAAAACAGTTTCAGAGTCAAATTGCTTTTTCTCCACAAAGAATATTTTAAGTATTAAATGTAGGATAACATTCACCAGCAAGAGACCGACTTCAGGATATTTAAACTCTGTGTACTGAAAAGAAGTAGTGTACAGAAGGTTGGCACATGCCATAAATTTCAGGCAATTTTGAGCTGTTTCACCTAGAAATCAATGCAGCTCACTCAGTGGCTGCAGTATACTAACGGGTCCTAATAAAGGAAATTCCTAAAATTCTTACTGTAACATAGGTTACAAAGAGGTTGATTCATGTACTGCCTTCATCAAGGCAGGCTACTCTAACCCAGAAATATTTTAAAGGAAATGGTTTTTAAAAGTATACCCATGTTCTATATATAGAATACAAAACACTGAAACAAAGCAGTTGGCAGGGGGGCAGTGTGGGCAGGACAGGGACACAGATGGGACAACCTGGCAGAGACTTAAGCATTAGATTTACAATCTACCTTCAGCAAATGGGAAAAAGGGGCTTTTGGGTTTAGTTTTTTGGGTTTTGGTTGGTTGACTGGTTTTGGTTGCTTCGGGGCTGGGGCGGGGGAACAACAGTTGCGGGTTTGGTTTGGGCTTTTTTGAACTCTTTGGATTCTAGATTTCTGCTCTTGGTACATACACATTGTGTGTTTGCAGAAAGGAGGCAACACTCACTTTTCATGCAAGATGGTGTTTATGAATTATTGTTTCAAGTGGGCTGCTCCCTTCAGGTAACAAGACAGATGGGGGAGTGGACCTTTCTAATGAAACTTTTTCAGACAC
>JAAGNO010023789.1:0-14545 GCA_033439905.1 Ceryle rudis | reverse complement strand
ACTATTGTAGACATTTCTAATAAAACTTTTTCAGACACACATGCAATTCCATTTAATTTAAAAAAAAAAAAAATCAAAGTTAAAATGTCAACATTATTTCATCATACTCTGGTTTTATAAATCACAATATTAAAGCCTTACATATTTGGAAAAGTTTTTTACCCACAGAGAAGGTTTCTTAAATTTTCCCTATTAAACACAAACTAGCACTCTGATACTACCCTATCAGCACACAGCCACACCACGGACAGTCCATTTCTCAGAAACATCAACTCCAAGAAAGCAATTGCTTATCATATTCCTCCTCTACCCACTTATTTGCATTTCATCTCTGCTGTCAGTTAGGCAAAAGCCTCAAACAAAAAACTGTGTTTGACTTGTCTTTGTTTACTGCTTCCAGGTCACAGAATTAGAACAAGAAATAAAACAGATAAAAATTAAGAAATAAAATAGATGCCACATTAGCTTTTTGTATTTTTTTCTTCACTAGAGCTCTTCTGAAACCAAACCCCTGTTTAAACTGTAAACCAACTTGGAACAGCATCAGGAAGTGCAGATGAATTTTCCATATATTAGGATTACAAACATAAATCCTCTCTCAGCCATTATACTTGTTTTGGCAAAACAGCACATAGGCAGTTTCATGAGAAAAAATATACTAAAAAAATATTTTAAATTTTTGCCCGTATAACTACAATAGCCAAAATACTGATTTTCCCTTCCCCTTCCCAACCCCTTTTCTTAAGCCCATAAGCCATAAACAAAACTAACCTGGTTTTAAGCAGCAGAAGGAATAAACATCTGGTGCATCCTTTCATCAAACTGCTTTAAAGATGAACTTCGTAGCACCATTTTTATAGGCAAGTAAAGTTCAATTTAATGTATTCAAGAATAATTTCTTACTCATTTTTATTTTAAAGCATTCATTAAAAAAAAAAAAAATCCACTTAAACAACCCAAAAGACAATTTCACTGGTCCTTAGTACTTTACAGCTCTTTGTGAATTGCTGAGTACAACCTGGCACTGGTTTCTGTGCTGCCACGCATCTGAACATCATCATCATCTCCAGGCTACACCTGACATTTTTTCATTACACCAAAATAAACAGGATACTATTAGGCAGTATAAATTACTTAGTGATTAACTCCCAGATACCAGCCTGCCTTCTCCCCTTCCTCCCTTTAAATTCATCAGAATTCAAATGCTCAATCTACATTAATTTTTGTTCTTCCATCACTTTCCCAAAGGCAGCCAGCACTACTTTGGCTAAGTTTTTCTTTACAGAGAAGCATGTAAGTAAAAGAACAGAATAAGAAAATCCTGAGCTAAAACTAGTATTAGAGTTTAAGGTAGAGTTTAACTAGTTTATAAAACTTTCTGGTCAAAAACATAGCAGCAATTATTAGCTGTTGGAGATTCGGAACAGCTTTTCCCTATGGATCAGTTAAAGAAGTGCTGCCTATTAGCAAATGGTATTCTCCTCTAAAGTAACTGTTAGTAGTCAAATCACACAGCATAATGAACAGAGATGAATCCAATTCACTTTAGGAATCCCCATTTAAACCATTTTTGTGGGGGTTTTTTGTGTCTTGCCTTTTTTTTCTAAAAAAAGACAGTTTGCAAGGCTAACTTACATACTCTGTCCATAAATTTTCCTAGCAGAAGTGATTGATACTGTCACACCTTCTAAGCAATGGCTTGTAACAATGATGACAACAATCCAATAGTCAAGTCCACAAAATGACATCACCAGTCTGACTAAACCAACAGGGTTTATTGTCATTTGCTGTTGTGACAAGACAGCATTACAGTACACAGAGGGAAGGTCAGCCAGTGCTAGTGTCCCAACAGCTGTTTCCAAAAACCACTGGAGAGCACAGTAGCATTAACCCATAGAGTGCAAGTGAACCCTGTCCCCTGCAGTACCCCTCTAACAAACATGGTTGCTGTACTCCAGCCTGCTTGCCTTACCACCAGCTGACTGCTGCTCCTGAGCAGCCACTGCCTGGGCTCTGCTACTGCTGCTCTTCCCTGCTGTACAGCAGTTCTTCCTTCCTCCTCCCTGCTGAGGAGGTTTTTCAGAGCACAACCCTACTTGTTACAACAAAACACTAGAAGATACTGAAGTACAGTTGCTGCAGTTCCTCACTTTTCTACTATATGAAACTTGATGCCACGTGCCAGATACTTTGAAGCATTCTAACCCCAAAATAGCAAAACCGTCTTGGAAGAAAAAAAACCCAAACCCCAACAGTCAGACTGCATCTGCTGGCAGTTTGTGCATGTATCTGGTTTTGTAGGAGAAAAGTCTTTTGGTGCTTCATCAGTTACACTCTTATAAAATGCCTTCACTGAGCTGAATCCACTTCACTTACCAGTCACCTCCGCTTCCTACATGACTCAGGTTTCAAGGCATGAAAGGAACAAGAGCCTCAGAAGGAGACAGAAACAAGTGGGAGAACTTGTCTCTTCTGTTAACTAAGGCTGGAGAGAGGATCCAATTGCAGCATCAGGAGCTGCACTGAACTCAAGGTTCAAGGAGATGAAAAAGCACTCAGAAAAGTGAACAGAGCTGCTCATTTAACAGTAGAGCAAAGCAAATGTCACATCTAGGTCACACCAATTACAGTCAAATGAGCACAAGGACATGCAGAGATATTTCTCGCAGTTGCATCTAACTAAAAGTATGGTGTTCTCATGTACCCAAAGGTTACACTGGATTGGTAGCAAAGCACCAATACCCAAAAGGGTCATTTCCCGAGCGCAAAGGTACTGTAGCAGGCTTGTACAACCTAACAGACACACACCAAAGGCAGTGCTGACCACTGGTTTTGCCATTCAACTACAAAAGATTCAGGGCTGAGGTTGGAGCGCACTCAGTGCTACAGGATGCAGCACTCCCAAAGATGTTTGATTACTCAGACAAGTATTGAGCAATAACCTACAGTAAATATGAATCAGATGCCCACAAGGCCATCTTCCACAAAACAGGAACTGCAAAGCAGAGATTGACAATAATGTTCTCTGCTCCTTTCTAGAAGGAAGTAAGCAATTGGAAACATGGGAAAACTAGTACTGGTGAATAAAGCCTGCTAAAGGAAAGCCACCCTCTAAGAACAAAGGATGCGTAGAACCATATTGCCCACTACACTGAACGAAAAACCTAGAGAAGATTGAAAATACCTTGCTACAGCCTGGTGGGGCTTTTTAGTTTGGGGTTTTTGTGTGTGTGTGTGAAGTGTTGTTTTTTTGGGGGGAGGGAGTGGCAGATAGATCTTAGGGGGATGGTGTGGCTTGTGGGTTTTTTTAAGTGCAGTAAGGAAATCAGTTTTTCTCCGTTTTCAAGTGACACAGATCACACATAACCCTAGATTTGATGGGAGCGAAACAACAGAGTGACTCAGTAGTAATTCCCTGTCACAGAAGCATGCTGTGGCACAATTGAAAACAGCAGCACTGAAGTGGGGGAGAGCAGGCAGGAGACACTTAAGTAACCCTGTATTTTCCTTTAATGACCGATGTTACTGTAGTAATAGAAATTATTGGATACATCCAGAGAATAACAAAACACAGCCAAGCATCATGCTGTTTAATGAAGTGTTGCATCAGAAGGTATTTACAATGAGTTTCAAAACAGAGAAAGCATCAAGAGAGAAGAAAAAAACCCTTCCATACACTCAAGAACACCTCAAGACAAAGTTAGGAAATCTCACCACAAAAGACAACACAGCTCAGCCATCCATTAAATCCTTTCCCGAGTAACAGCTCACTAGATAAGGCAAAGACAGAGCTTACAAAGCCTCAATCCGGCCTCAACTTTGCACAAATAACTTGAGCATAGTTTGCAAGAATTTCACGATTTCACTATGCACTATCTACCTCCTTGTAGACAGAGATACAGGACTTCTAAACTAGCTGAGAGTAGGGAACAGTATGATGGGTGCCCCATCTTTTTACAGCTCCGAACAGATACACACAGCTTTCTACTGGGGAAGCATGAGAAGACCATTGCAACTGCTGAACCAGAAGCAATCACTGCTCTAGCAGTTGATGCTGGACAAGTGATCTCTTAAGCAAACACCTCATACTTACATAGTTTCAGCTACACAGGGAATCATTCCACTAGCTTCACAACCTCCTTCAGGCTCCCTGGGTTCCACATGGAACACTGTAAAACAAAAGACCACACATTCTTTACATTTAGAAGAGGGTATGCACCAAATCGCTCACAAGTGACTATGCATTTAATAAAACCTTTCACAGACTAAATTCACTTGTTGAAAAGAGTAACTTTATAAAACTACTTCACTTTGACTTATACAGTAGCATTATCACCATTAACTCTGTCATATAAAGCATAGATCAGATATTGAACACAACAGACAAGTTCAAATGTTTGTTAGGAGTAAACACACACTTCCGAATACTTTTACGGCTTTCAGCATGGGAGAGTTAATTCCTCATTTCATGCACTCAAAGCAAAACAGCAGACATGCTATCATTGTCCGCGCATGGTAGCTAAGCGGCTGTTTAATCTGTGAATGCCAGACAGCTGCTACCTAGCAAAGCATAATTTGGGTCTCCAAAGTAATTCTTTTTTCTCATTCTCTAGCACATTCTTTTCCATGTTTGTTTTCCCATGTTCAGTTGAGCTGGCTCAACTTCACTTCGCTTAAATTCCCAGCTCTGCTATGTAACTATGAAGCTCTGAAGAAAAGATGATAGATGAAGGTATGTCTGCTTTGCGTAGCAAGAGCCACAACAACAGCACCTAGTCAACACCTCTGTATCTGATCTAGAAAAAAAAAAACCAAACCAACAAACCACAAATAAAAAAGATAAATAAAAACAAAACAAAAATTTAAAAATAATAATAAAAAAAACCACCACACCAAAAAAACCCCAAGCAACACCAAAAGAAGAAAGCTCTGGCAAAACTCTGCTCTACCGTACTAACAGAAACACTAAAATGTCTTGTTTTACAGCTCTTAGTACATCTAGGGAGCTGACAGGTGATCAAAAGCTGCCTCTCTGCATGCATACTTTTTATATGAGACCTACTTCTTATGAAACAAGTGGGAACATTAGCTTGTTCAGTGCTTTCTTCAGTGGAAAGCAGGGAATGGATGTAGAAAGACAACCATGAAACAAGTTCTTATCACACATGCCAATCTCCACAGAGGTTGACTTTTTCCCAAACTTGAGTATTACATGTGGACTAAGACAAATTTGACCAACAAATAAGACCTAGTTCAGATCAAAGCTTTTAAAAGCCCAGGGAAACAATCATCCAAAATGCTTCAGAACCCCTAGAAACTGTGGAGTGGTACTTTCACCCATAATATACAGAGAGAGCAGAAACATCTCCACTGAACCATTTGTAGGCATTTACTTTTGAGATGGATAGTTCAAAAAGCCTACTGTACTCTGGATTTATATCCTCTGCTTCCAACCATCATCTTCCACACAAACAACCACCCTTTTGCCCCCGGCTTCTAGGGCCTCACAGCTCTGCTAAGCCTACACGCCCACAGAAAGTGCCACCCCATGTGGGTGCACAGCCACCAGCTAGCATCACATGAATTTGAAGAATTTAAGAAAAATATAACATCTGGCACTTTTATGTTAATTTCTTTTGGTCTCCTGCAACTAAATAATTCACTTTATAAATCATCAGAGAAGGAAAGAAGTGATGGGAGAGACACAGGGCACTGTGCAGCCTCATTCCCCCAGGAGTCTGCTTAAATAGAAGCGAGACAACATCTTACACTTCGTGCTGTAAAAATCATTATCATGGCAACTAGATGCATCAAACTAACTAATTTTCAAACAGATTTGTGTTTCTTTAGAAGAAATCTATGATCCACCAAATGTACATTTCCAGTTGACCACATACTTGAAGCAAGCACTTATTTCAAGTTCAAATGAAGCCGAGTCTGATGGAGTTCAGCCCTACCCAGCAAAAGTTCAACTTTTTCAGGCTGTTTGAAGTAGATTCCACATTGGCTGACCTGTACCCACACACTGGCTGGAGCCAGAAATTTTAACATCTGTTAGAACCACCAGCTACAGTTCTTCCCCTATTCTCACTACTTTTATTCTACCAAGTTGCTCATTTCACTTTTTTCTTTTTTTTTTTTAATTTTTAATGTAGTGGCAAGTGTCAACTTATGTGACAACACAATTATGGGATGTGAAATAAAATCTTAGTAGGAGTTCGCAGTTAAAAAAAACAAGCTCTACAAGTTTGTATTTAAAGGCTATCACAGCACAGCAATATGTTGTAGCTGACTTCATCCTAAATCATGCAAGGTGACTGTGGTGGGGGTGGAAAGAAGCAGCAACACTTTCATAGCACAGGTTTTAATCCAGTCCTTGGGTCAGGATTGCAAGATACAGCCATATGCCACAATAGCCAAGCATCCCCCCTTGCTGGTGTGAAAAGGGAGTCATGCCACAGTAACTCAGAAAAGAGCCCGAGTCATTCCTTAGCCGTCCCACTCAGCAGTCCACTGGGAAAATAGCTAAGTAAATGGCTTGCACCCTCGCGACTATGGAGACCTTTGTTTTGTTCACCTGCCTCTTTTTGCACCCGTGTTCGAGTCCCCCTGTGAGTTTGGCTCTCCGGAGCAGTGCTGCACGGAGGATTGCGCTGCAGAACACTGCAGCGCCAAAGCTGCCGTCACCCTTGACACTCGTCCTCAGCTGAAAGCATTCTCACAAAGGCAACTTCTTAGCTTTTTCTGTGGGGAATCAGTGAGGAATCACTGATAGCGTTTCCCTCTTCAGCAAGCAGGAGGGTCAACTCCACATGTGGAAGATTTCACTGTGCGGTGAAGAGTTCTATACTACAGCACCAAACACTCAGTGCAGAAGTGTTATAAATAAAGCTTCAGTCAGCAAAGCCATCATGTTATAGAAACTGCTTTTTTCAAGTCATAACCTGCAATGGAATCTCTCAGCAAAAGCACTCTGACTCCAGCACCATGGGCATGTTATGGGCTTTCATTAGCCCACAGGACACCTCAACACATCCCTAACCAAGCACTGTGCCAGCACCAGTCTCACACAGATCTGCTCCACACCTCTGCTGGGGAAATACATTTATGCAAAGTTACTGAAGAGGAAGTTTAAAAACAGGAAAGTCTTGCTGCAATTAGTTAAAATGAATTATTACGTTTGTCAGGCTTCCTGCAGTTCAAGCACCTTGCAGTGAACTACAGCCGGGTTATGTTTTCAGGGCCGTACAGATGGGAATGCTGCCAAGCTGTTCCAAATCAGGATAACAATCTATTTCTGATTAACCTTGCTTTGAGCTTTGGAAACAAACCAGATTTAGAAATCTGATCAGACTGGGTAAAATTTGTCCCTACAGAACACACCTGTATCAGAGTAGAAGCTAGTTCTACAGACACATGAAAAAGGACCATGCAGAGCTTTGGCTGCCACTCAGCAGAAGGCCAAACAGCAGACAGCAGCCAGAGGGAAAACCAAGTATTCAGACAAGCCTGAATACTTTCTCAAATAAGATACGTACTTCTTTGAGAAAGACCATACTGGAATGATTTTACTAGTTGGGAGGAAATACAGGGACAGGTACAAAAATATCTAAAAAAAATTCAAGTAACAATAGATTCAGAAACTGCTTCACCATATCTCCAGTCCATAATGCTCGGCCAATAACCAGAGCTATCACCAAACCTCTTCCTACAAGGAGCCCCACAGCAGTCATTAGGAAGCAGGCAAAAAATCTCTTAAGCAACTGCACCTTAACATGGTGCATCTCATTTTAAGTCCAGGGCTGAGACACTGAGGGAGATTTTTCCATTCAAGACTCTAGGCAGAAGAAATTTGCTTTCTGAGAAAGCACCCTACTACGACACAGGGCACAACACCATATTTAATGTTCAAAATCCAACAAGCAGTCTTAAGAAAAAATTGAATAGATGGTTCAGATCTGTAGTTCTCTGTATGTAACTAATTATACAAGGTTACCTTCAGAAAAAATGAATAATAACGTTAAAAATGAAGGAAAGAGTAAAGGCACCTTACTATTCTCATGGAAGACACATTCCTTAAGCAGCTTTTTCAGCAGACAGACATGCATCACTTTCAAATCCCTCCCTTTCTTTTATACTCTCTAACCACATAATACCTTACTTTCCAATTAATTCTCATAGTTTTTCTACTTGGCCCCATTAAAAAGTTTTAAAGCCTTTCCTGTTATGTGCTTCATCCTACTTTATTAGGCAGATGGAATTATTTGTTAGGATTGCTGTATTTTCACAGAACAAATCCAAGTCCAGTTAGCTAAATAGTGTATAATCTTAGATGGGTGCCTTCAGGTGCTTCTGTAATGTAAATAAATTAATGAACTAATTCACACAGCAGCAGTACTTGTTTTGAGAAGTCTCTTAGCTATAAGCAAATCAACAGGCAGAGGGGAAATCAAGACAGCCAAACAATATGGCTGTTCAAGATCACACCATCAGTTCTCAGTGAAGCTGAAACCAGAACCCCAGCCAGATTCCACCCGATTCCCTACCTCATATGTACTTAGATGAGAACAAACTCATTTATTTCATTGCACATAACTCAAACCCTGGATGAGTTTAAATCTACCTCCTTCAAAAAACAAACACTTGATCACTGAGCAATTCATCTCCATCCATTTAAAAATCTATCGGTATTCACTCTCTCCCCTGAGATCCTTGTCAAAGGCCATGCAACTCTTATGGTCCAGCACTTACAAAAATGCACATCATCATCTAATGAGGGCTTGTGGTTCCGTTGTTTTGTTTTGTTTTAATTTAATGTGCAAAGGGTTGTAAAGGAATAATCCTTCACCAGAGTACACTAACTTCTGCACAGCATGATAGACCTTTACCACCTCAGTGGGTATTATGAATAATTAAAGCAGCACATGCCAGGGGAGGAGCTACTCTCTGTTCAGCCACAACTGGTTCACATCCCTACAGCAAAACTGTAGGTTACGGAAACCATAACCCTCAGATATTTGACACAGATGCATCCCGCTGTAAGCTTCTGAAAGTAGCTGTGCTACAAATATTTACCTTACTCTGTCTCAGCCAATTCCATAAATTAATCTATGGAAAACTGTACTATCCCATAGCCAAACCACAACAACTGTGAAAAACCACCTTGATCTACAATCTGTTCTGCAATGGAAAAAAAAGTTTACTTTCAAACCGAGCTAAGTGTGCACAGATTTTCTTTCGCATCGAGTTCAGCTAGCAGACTTCACCTTGAAGCGGTCGAGGCACCTTCATCCATTATGTTCTGCTGAATATGATTCAGGTAGATACCAAGTGTTTCCTGTAATAATAAGATACACTTTAAACTACTTGTATTAAGTGAGTAACTTTATATTTCTTACTGTTCTCAACAATGAGGAAAAGACACTAATCACACACAAAAAAGGAAGTCCTTCCAGCAGCTCTGGTTAGCAGTGTCCCAACTCCAGTACAAAGGAGCTGTGAGAACCGTGACCAGTACAGCTGCCTAACAGGGCAGAGAAGGGACAAGTCTAAAGACAAGAGCCAGACCACCTCATAAGATCACTTCTGGCAGCAGATGCTCATACGGAGTTTACAGAAGGCCTGTTAGCCATCTCAGTAAGTGTAACACAGTTCACAGGCTGACAGCCAAAAGAATTCATTTCATGCAGTTGTGTTGTGTAGGAACTTCATTACCAGCTGATCATGTAAATGCTGGAATCATATTTAAGTTATGTACAAAAAATTGTTCTAAGGGAAAAGATTGACATCTAAAGTGCTTTAAGAGCATATGCTTGGATTTTTAAATGGACTGCAGTTTTTAAAGCAGAAAATACAGAAAGCCATCTGCAGAGACCTAGGCCTCTACTGATCCCAGTCCCGACTTCCCCACTACAGTGAATGACACTAACACTTCACATGGCACAAAGGATGCTGCAGTATTCAGATGTGGACTCTATCAACAGCTTCAAAGGAGCTCCTTTGAGTACTTAAACTGAGGTGATCAGTTGTAACAAAGATTCTCAGCTCTCCTTGAGAAACCTGGTGGCAGCTACAACCAATACACACATTTTGTTAATAAGTTTTCACATATCCTTGATTTCATGTGATATCCTGCGTTTCACAAGGGACATAAGGTGTGCAGGTATCTATCCAGTGCTTCACAAGACATAATCACTAACTCCAAGCACAGGTAACTGCTTGGAAACTGGTACACATCAGACCTTTGGCATTTCCAGACTGCCCATTTACGTGCTGATCCAGTGTACTTGAAGCTTTCTGTGCAGACATAGTCACAATGAAAATATTGAACAGTCAGCATATGACCAAAACCAAGTTCTATGACACTTGTATTTGAGTCTATTACTAAACTACACACACCTCCCATAATCATAGGCATTGAGATGATTCTTTTCCATACCTTTCAATTTTAGAACAAAAGAATAAGACTGCATTAGAAGTTTCAAAGTTGCAGAAGGAAAAGATGTATTACACTAAAAATTCTCAGACTATGAACTAGAAACTCTCACTTTCTGCTACTATATGAATGCAAAATTAAGACTGGTATTTTTCAGGAGCACATAATCCTTTTGGGTTTTTTTTTTAAAAAAAAAAAGCCCCACATTCTTATGTTCACTAAATAGGAAAAGTGAGACAACAATTAACTATGACTGTCATATTGTCTTTGTCGGTCTGACTTTCTGGGAATAACAAATTGAGACAGTAGGTCAGTAACAGCAGTCTCAATTTTTTAAGTCTTGTCTTTCACAAACCAGATGTCACAGACAGAACAGCATTTATAACCATTCTTTCTGAGACACCAGAAGATTACACTAGTTCATTCTCTTTACTGGAATCCTGTCTCACCACCTACGCTTTTGTTGGTTGCTCTACAGTATTCCTACTTCTGTGAAAGGCTTCTTTTGTACTCACAGCTAAGTAGCCCCCAAACCACCACTCTTCTAGTAGCAAAACACTGCAATTAAGTAACCTTTACCTAAAATCCAGATTTTCTGCTTCCTTCAGGATGCAGAACATTGGACTGCAGGAGCTACCCCCCAAGGCACATGATAAAATGGAGACATATGGAGTCTAAATGGGTTAGTTCTCAGATTATCTTTTAGGCAAGAAGCTTTGATTCACTCTCTCTTCCCCTATTTGCTCTGTTCTGGTTAACACTGAGATCGGAATGTAAAAACATCACCAAACCATCACACCAAAGCCACACATGACAAGGAAAACCTCCTTATGTCACTATAACCATGTCACCTTTGTGGAAAAGAAAGCAGAGCTAGCTCCCTTTTGGTTTGCCAACCACCATCACCCCTGGTGCTCTCAGATTTGCTCACCAACAGCCAGTTACCAATAGCTCAGCAGTTCTACAAAACTTTCTCACAAAATGAAGTCAGGGTGCAAGTGAACAATGGGAGCATATCTGCAAGTCTTGGCTTTTCCGATCACTCCATGGGAAGGCTTCAACCCAGATCTGTAATTACCCGACTCAAATTAGAGTCAAAAGAAGGGGGGGGAAGATAGCTGACTGTTTCAAAACACACACTCGAGACAACTTACTCTATAGAAGGCACCAAGAAAACTAGCACAGACAGTTTACTCTTGTCATATGTTTACAGGGGATAAATTGCAGGTGGCTCTTTACCAGAGGGCAACATTTGCCTTTAACATTTTCCATTAAATTACTATTGTTTCAAGTCAAGTTACTATGTCATTACTGCTGAATAACTTAGAGTCAAGTATGCAATTAATCCATGTCACCAGTGCAGATAATCTGCAAAACATTACAGCCACTTAATCTAGTATTTTTAAAAGGAGGAAGAGGGAAGAGACAAAAGAAATTACTAGACTTCCAGTAACCAGAAGACAAAGCTTATTAGTCAGAAGCAAATATAGGAAAGGAAGCCAGCAAGATAAGATGCAGACCCCTAGGGAGAAGCAGCCAGAGGGAAGGATCCCAGTCAGGGAACTCTGATGAAAACTGTTAAGGGGGTTCCCTCATCTTCTTGTGACTACAAAGTCCCTCAAGTGTTTACAGATTGTTCTTTCAGTCTTCAAGAATTCTGGCTACCAATCTCCAGCTCATTTATTTCTAAGGATGAAGATGAAAGAAAGGGCTGGTTTTCTAACATCCCATGCCTTTATTTTTACAATCTCTTCTTACTCAGAGCAGTTTTCCTGTTCCATTCACTACTACAAACCCATCTCCCCTATGGAACAATAACACTGTTCTGTACTTTGCACGTTCTTACGAACTGCCAAAGCCCCACCAGGATGGATTTTATAGTGCTCTAAATTAAATTTATCAACACTTCATCAGCACCAATACAGCAAAATGAGTGCTGCAGTATAGGAGAGGCCTGAGCAGTGCTGCAGAACACACACTCCTGCTGACTTGCAGCTGTGCATCTCTCTATATCCAAACTACCTCTAGATCATTTTCGGCTGCGAGGAGAAGCAAGTTGAGAAGAGTTGTGCATATCCCCCATTCTTGCACCCCATTTCCATCTACTTTATGTTGCCCTGCCCCAGTATACATACACACAACATACAGGACTTTTTCCTATTCCTTAAACTGAAAGAAAGCAAGCAGCAGAACCAAGCCTCTTCTTCATCCACATACAAATTTGTCAGAACAAGTCCATCAAACTGTCTGGGCAGCCCCTCTCACTCAATATAAATTCTATAATTTCAGTGAGAGTCTTCCAAAAGAGCCATCCTTAGTTTTCTCTCAAAGCCACTCATTCAGTTCATCTGGTCACCTCTTTTTAATACAATTCTTGCTAAATGAGAGCAAGATGTAATTCTGGATGAAATTCCAAGATCAACAAATTATAAGAACCGCTGACACAGATCAGCTAGAATTTGCTATGAACATGACAATGTTCAACTTCAAAATAAAGTAAGAAACAGTGCAGAGAAGGCACCTAACCCAGCGTTGAAGATCCAGGAGCTTATTACAGGCTTTAGTCTCAAGATGAAAGCAATTTCAAAAGCATCACATTGAGCAGCCAAATACTATCAAACCTGAAAGCTCCTCCATTCGTAGTTTTGTGGTTTCTTTTAAGGATTCATGCCTGCATATAACTCGCTATTAGGAAATAATCCCACTTTTAGAAATCATTACAAGAGCTGATATTTGCAGCCAGTTTGTAAAGCCAGTTGTACTTTGCAAATCTGAACTAATTCAGCCCAGATCACAAGCTCTCCATTTTCTGCTGATGTGCAGAAAACCTTTGCATTAGACTGTGTGCTGCCTTCTGTGTAAAAGGCTATGAAGGTTTTCCCCAGAGCACTGACACACACCTCTGTGGGGAGGATTTTAAGGGCAAACTGCAGAACTAACAAGAACACCAAGTCAGGTCTGTTTACTTTCACACACAATCTTGACCAAGGGAGTATGTTTTAATTTCTGAGGATTATCTTTCACCAGGGTAACATGCAGCAGTGTTCCGATGCGCTCCTGAAACACCAGCACTCGGTCTCTCTTCTCATTGTTAGCCCAAATAAAACAATAATACTGTAGTTACTCATTAACTGTTAAACAAAGAAGCTCTTAGATAATAAGAATGTGTTTAGAAGGATGTCTTCTGATCAACTGTCATCCAAAAAATGGACAGACCACTCAGCACAACTGCAACTGCCAGCAAAGCCTGTAATTTTCAGAAATGTTAGGCAGTCCTGTGCTTTTTCTTTGTACGGATATACCCCTCTTTTTCAGAGCACTTAACCTATCACCCCTTTAAATTATGCAGCAGACAATACCATTTAAAAAAGTCACCATCTGTAGGTCAATGCTATATTCCGATACTTGGCATCGGACTGTGGAATTATCAATGTAACATTTTGAAGGACGGCGTATCATCAGTATTAACTACTGAGAAGATGACCTCTCCAGCAACCACAGCACTGACAGGACAGGTACATTCTTTCAACCACTATTTGCTTGAAACACTGATTATGCAAGTTACGATTCGTTACGAATAGCTTATTAGTACCACCATAGCTCCAGAGCGTAAGAGTGATTAATGAAGAGTGCAGCTTTCCCAGGAAGGGTAAACATGCTCAGGAGAGGGAGTGAAAGCTAGAGTAAGAAGAAAAGTGGCTGTACAAAGGAGGCATGTTCAGATTACAAGAACCATTTTGGAAATGAATTGCTCTACATTTTATGTCTCCGTCTTTTTCCTGAAAACACCATGAGCATACCCTTCTAAAGTTACACGTGCGAAGGCTGCGCATGAAGAGTGTTTGAACAAAGCAGCCGATCGACCCAGCGCTGGAGGGGGTGCGGAGCCGCTCGCAGAGGTGGTTTGTCAAGAAACGTTTTAGGATCCTGCAGATGTCACACACCAACGCAACAAAAAAAAAACCAAACCCTAAGTGAGCCAGCACCACTGCTTGGGGCACCCGAGTCAGTGCCGGGCAGGCTCAGCGGCACCCGGTGCTACCCGCCCGCTGAGAGGCTGCACCGGCCTGTACGGAGCGAGACACGACAAACGCTAACCGGAGAAGCGCC
>JAAGNO010023785.1:40018-52923 GCA_033439905.1 Ceryle rudis | reverse complement strand
GGTTTTTTTTTTTTTTTTTGGAAGGTCTTAAATACTTTTTTATTAAATATATGACTTCTAAGAAATACTGACCAGTCACTGAGGTTTTGGTACCAAAATAAATTTGTTTTACCAGGTCTCTAACTTGTTAATTTAGTATTTGTCAGGCACATGTTCTGAAACCACTTATTAGAATGTGGAGTGCTTTAGTATAAGAATCAGCAAAATAGGTAAGTAATACACTCAAAGTTGTACAGCTTTGGAAATCAATACTATTACATAATCATCTGCCTTATTCAGTATTAGAGTCACTGCTATATTGACTTATTTCTTCAGAGTTGAAACAAGTACCAGTTCACTCTTGAACTTCTGTCTGAGGAAATAAAACTTCTATTTTTAGAATTATTGCCCTCGAGGGTAAGCAAAATGACACCAAATGAATTGGTGTTCTAATTTCTAATATGATAAAACTGAACTAAAATACAACTTTTTGCTTGTTTTCATTTATTACTAGAAACATTGACAAGGAAAACTTTCAAATTGAAAACTTAATATGATTTAGGACTGCAGGTAACTAAAATGGTCATGCGTAGTCATACAGTATCTGTTAGTTTAGAATCTACTGCAATAATCAGGTTTATACCTTGAAGGAACCTTTTGTTTTATAGAGTGGAAAATAACAGTTGCAATCCTGGATGACCTCCAGATCTCCTTTGAAAATCAGTTTTTTCACTAAGTGAACAGGAATAGCTTTTATTGCAAATGTTTTGGCTTTTAACTCAAATGCCAGGGATTTGAAATTTGAGGGAGACGAAGCCGACAAAGCAGATTAAATAGATTCTTAAGTTTAGCTTTAAAATATTGCTGTACTAAGTCTTCTGTTTTGGATGAAAAGATGTACGCTCCTTTTATATATGATTAGGAAAATGTTTTAAAGGATGTGATAGTGTTAAATGCAGTATTAAGATATTTTCAGAGGCTTTTGTTCACTTTCTCATAGGTTAATACCATCCTGCCTTTCAGAAGGAGGGAGAAAACTGTTCAGAAATTTTCCTATCTCAACGTGGATAAGACCTGGTGCAAAGAAAATTTGTTAGCTTTTGTGTGACAGTGCACACGCTTTATGAGGATTTTTTCTTAAATTATTTCAAAACCAACTGACAAATGCAAGATATCTACCAATTCTTAAGTATTTTTACAATAGTGTTCTTGTGTTATGATTTTACATGCTGTTTAATGAATTTAGAAGATACCCTGATATCTCTGCAGTAGAGTACCCCTTTTAAGATGTGATTTATATTCCAGGGATATTTGTTGCTGGACAGTACAATACTTGAATACCAATGAACCAGTCTCCTGTTTTATGCAGATGGGGTTAGATATGCTCTGATTTGCATGGAAAAGAGTAAGAAGCCAAGTAGTTTCAAAATACATCCTACCTGCAGTGCCACCCTGTGGCTTTTTTTTTCGTGGTGTTTTTTTTTTCATGGCTTCTCTTAAACTAATCACCTTCTGTTCCCTCATCCCAGCGGGAAGATTACTTTTGAACTTGTAAAATGTCTGTATCCCTGGTTGCAGACCTGGCCTAGCCAGGATAGTACATTGCATTTCTTTGCCTGTCTTCTGTGAGGCAGCATCATTTGTTCCTGCTAAAACCTGCTTAGATGAAGAACCAGAAAGAGGATTTCTGAGCAGCACAGTGACTTGATTCACCTACCACATCGAGTCACTACACAATGGCTGGTTTGGTCATTGAAAGAAATGATCACATTGGAGATGGAAAACAAAAAAAGTGTTAATTAACAGCAGTAACTTGAAGGAGTGTGTTAATATGGTTAATCAGTTCCAGCAATGCTATGTATGCATATAGTTTATTTTCAGGTAGTCAGTTTTCTAAGATTTCTTTTTGATGCTGAGGGTGGTAAGACCCTGGCCCAGGTTGTCCAGAGAGGTGATCGATGCCCCATCCCTGGAAACATTCCAGGTGAGGTTAGATAGGGCTCTGAGCAACCTGCTGTAGTTAAAGATGTCCCTGCTGACTGCAGGGGGTTGGACTAGATGACCTTGAAAGGTCCCTTCCAACCCAAACCAGTCTGATTCTGTGATTTTTAAACTTAGATTGTCGAGGTAAACACATAATTTCTTATGGAGATGGTTGATATTATTTTGCATTCAAGACATGCGTGTTTTTGTTGACTTTAACTGAAGGATGTCAGAGAGACTACGTTCTTAAGAAGAGCATTATCCTTTGAGGGATATGTTGTGCTTTACTTTGTGCCATTTAAAAAAGTTGTTCAAATCTTGGTGGGGTAGGTACCGATGTGTTTAAGACTAGTTTTCACATACAGGAAAAAATACAATGTTGATGACATTTCACACCAAGCATATAGGAAGAAACTTTTCAGCACTTCACCTGCCTGGCCTGCTTCAGAGAGTAGAATGTGTTTTATTACTCACAACCAGCTTAGGTTTGCGAACATCTCTGGATAAAAGGCAGACTTTTACCTATCCTTATTTTCTTCCTGCCGTTCTGCCAGGAAACAGACCAGACTTGCTTGTCCCTTCTGCCTGGGTGGCAGAGCTTAATAGCGTCACTCAGTGAAGGTGTCGGCAGCAGTTCCCTGGGCTTCCCGCTACAACCTGTCCCCAGTATACCAAAGGCTGACCTGCCACTCCCTAGTCCAAGAAGAGTGTCTAAAAATTGTGCTTTTAATGTTGTAAGAGATTTTATTTTAATGCTTTGAATGTACTTTAAATATTTTTATACTACAAAAGTAATAGCTTATAATGAACTTTCCATATTTGCATGCCTCTGCTCTTGGCCCAATTGCGCTGCCTTGATTTCCTCACTTTCACAGAGAGCTTGCTGCCTGCCCCAGAGCTACTCGCATGGTGCAGAGGCAGGACGAGTGACTAAGGGGACAAATCGAGTCTGGGCTAGCAAAGCCCTGGCATGCATTACTCAGACACCTCTGGGCTTCAGCGTCTTCACTGAGGGATTTGTATTTTTCTGTAATAAAAACGTAAAGTGTGAGCTAATGGTAAGTAGCAAGCTATATATTTAATGTGTATAGACTTTCTTTGATAAGCAGGTGCTTACATGCACACTTGTGTCCTAGTTACAGAAATTATACTTGGCCTTTTCTAAAAAGTGAACGTTTCCTTTTTTTTTTGAATTCACTTATCTTGTTTGTAAACTGTAAGTAGAAACTTGTGAATGTGGGGTCTGAGTTCTTGCAGAATCTTAAAGCCAGGAGTACAAATAACTGATATTAGAGTTGGTACCTGCAGGTTGTACTGTTTGTTATGTGGAGTTGGAAAGTCTTAAATAGTGTTAAAAATGCAGTTTTCTTTTCCTGATGTTAGCAGAAGGATTTTCATTCTTTGACAAGAAGTGTTGCATTTTTAAAAGAATTATGTTTAATATAAATGCAGTGTATCTAGGCAGAATGATGAACAAAATACTTTAAAAGAAACAATTAAAAGACTGTACTTTATTTTTGTAAACCAGTTTTGAGTGGCTTAACACTTTCAGTTAAATACAGATTTTTGGAAGCCTGGATTTCCAGGTAGTAACAAGGAAAAGTAGAAGTGGGTGTGAGGGAAAGTAATGGAGAAGTTTTTTATTATGTGTCTTTATTTAGGAAGCTTCATTTGCTCTTTCTACCACATATCAGGCTTCTGCAGTATTGGGGATGCATAAACTTAAGTGTCTGTGATTTAAGGTAGTTACTGCAGAATCTGCTGCTACAAATTGGAATGGAAGGAACAAGTTCCTTGTACTTGAGATCTTGGATTTTGTTCAGTGGATGTTTTTCAGATGACTCAAATGTAAGTCATGGACAATTCTGAATATTCTTTTTTAAAACAGAATATTGAAATGTACATGTGTGTACATGTGTATCTCAGATCCTGGCTTAAGTCCTTCCTGTATTAGAATTCTGGCTAGGAAAATGTCTCACTTCATACTTAGGCCACAAAAGGACTGTAATTTTATTTAAAAAAAAAATATTTAAAAACATATACTGTGTGATTCAAGTTCTTGTAAGAATTCAGAATTGTGAGTAAAAGCCTGTTAGTGTCTGTGATGGCACTTTGTTTCATTGGGAAAAAAAATCTGTGCTTGCTGTTGTGAAAGTGAAATTCATGCCTGTGCTGTATGCCCTTCTGTATCTTTTTAATAGGTAGTTTTGTTTATAACTTTATTTAAATTAAAAATTTTTAAATTGTCACATAATCTCATCTAGAAAACTTTCTGTCTTTAGGAACCTTTGTGAAAAGATGTTTTTATAAACAGTTCACAAGGGGAGGGGAAAACAAAACAAAAACCCAAACAAGAAATCCCAGTGTTGATACATGCTGTTCTTTCGGTTCTGTGCTAAGCTGTGTCTAGCTTGAACTGTTTGATGTTTGATAGAAAAAAAATTGTCAGAAATTGCCGCACACCATAACAACCTTTCTGTTGAAGGCTTGCAGAGTTTACAGGGCTAAAGTGAAACACCGAATTATAAAAACTCTGTGCCTAAGTTTAAAAGCAGATAATATGGGGTAAGCAGACTAAATATTCTGTGGCTGGTATATCACCCTACAATAATGTGATGTGTTTTTGGCAGCACATCAGGACAAGACATCTAGAAACATTTGTGCACTTACTATGCCATAAGAGGCCTCTTACTGCATGAGTATTTTCCTTTTTCTCGTTCTCTGTCCCTTCCCCAGCACCAACAGCAGAACTCAGCTTCTTTAAACTGTTCTGTCAGCATTTCTTCTTTCCTCCTGCTTTCATTCATTTTGTTCTTTGTAAGCTTTTTTGTTTGATAGGAATTTAGTATTTGTACTCGGCACAAATATGAATGTTTGATACTGATATCACCTCTTTTTTTTTTTTCTCTTTTTTTTTTTTTTTTAAATCTTTTCAGAGTAGGTAGAAAATGAAGCTGACAGTCCTATTCTGTGAAGAGCTTATGAGAACTTGGGATGTTTTAGCGTAGAAAAATTTGTTAAGCATCTGTTTTGTACAGAGGAGACATTCTACACAAGTTTTGTAGCGCCGAGTGAGCCGTACACCCATGCAACGCAATATAGGGTGTTGTACATAGTTTCTAGACTATCTGGTTTATCTAGTAGCAATTTCAAGGGGCCTATGAGCTACTGTTGAGATAGTGCACAGAAGATTTCTACACTCAAGTGGGTGTTCCAGCAAAATCTTAGAATGGTGGAAGATGAAACATCACCTCTGTCAGTTTTTGCCAATGTATAATATTTCATTTTCCTCCTACATGATAGCTCATGGTAGGAGCATTTTTCTAGGATTATAAGGTAGATTTTCTAAAATTAAAATAAATTCCCCAATACTCTAACATGTGTAATAGAGTATGACTGGAGCACTTGTGCTTTTGAATATCACTCTAGAATAATGGTTTGAGGCAGGCAAAACCAAACTCGATCCTTTATTAGATATTAAATCATAATGGCACAAATGACGCTATCAGTGTGCTAACCCATTTTGATATATCTTCTTGGAGATATTTTGAACTGTTTTGTTAATGGTACCATGCCATCTCTGCTATATCTAGCATGAAGTCTGTATTGTGGTTTGTTTGCTTGTTTTCAACTTTGCTGATTTGAGCTTTCTTCTTTTGAATGATAGAGAGAATACCCAAACATAACTAGCCACCCCTTCCAGATGTTAGTGTGGTACACTCCCTGTTTATTTGTCCATGATGCTGATTCCAAAGATAAGTGCTTATCTGAATTAAGGAGCTTGTGTGTGTGCATATTAACACTGTATTTTCTTCCTCATTCCTGTCTTATGTGCAGCAGGGAACCTGTTCATTCCCATGAACCATCCTTGCCACAATGCGTTTTTGCTCCACTCTGGAACAAAGCCCTTCCTCTAAATCAGTTTCATATCCTCTAAAGCAAACTGGTCCAAATTATTTAATGTCACCATTAAAAAGTTGGAGGGCTTTTCATTGCAGTTTTTAGTATTGATCCCAGTGTGACTTAAATGTATAATTTTTCTGTTGTCTTGTGTTTACTTGTCTTAAAGGAAATGCCCGAAACTTGCATGACAAAGTTTATAACAGTAGGACAGTGTTTGCTTTTGTTCTTTTCTTTTGTTTTTTCTTCTTTCTAATTTATCATCTGATAAGCACAGGAACTCAAAAGATTAAGAGAACACCAGATACACAGTTCTTCAGAACACAGCGAGTGAACTGGATGAAGCAAACACAAGGTGTCCTAACTTCACAAACTGTTTAGCATTGAAACATCATAGTTATTTTTAACTTTTTGTTTTGGGAGGAGAAGAATGAGTGTTACTAAACTTGACCAGGGGTACGGGTTTTTAAAAACAGCATTATACTATGTGTAAACATTCAGAAAAGAAAATTGTTCAACTTCTTATTAAATCTACATCTAGATTCCAAACAGCAGTAGTGCTATAAAACGATCCATTGAAGTAAGGGCTATTCTGTCAAGGAATGGATATGATTATGAAGACTTCGTGTGTAAAACTGAGTTTTTAAATGAAAGCATGGAATTTTCCAGGAGCAATACACCGTGGGAGCTTTATTCTGTCTGTGATTTTTTTTTTGATAAACTTTCTAGGCCTCTGAGAGTGATCTAAGGAAGCATGGTACTCTGTTTGGAGCTATAATTCTCAGATCTCCAAAAGCACTGCAGATTTTTTTTCGGTGTTTTGGTTTTGGGTGCATTTCATTGTTGAATCCTGTAGTGACATTTAGTGTTCCAGAAAGGCTTTGTTATATGTGGCTCCCGCTTCTGCTGGTTAAAGAAGATAATATTGTTTCAGCTCTCCTTAATGTTATCTAAATAAATTGTGAAGAAATGGGAGGGCTTCAGAATCTTACAGAATAGTCATAATAAAGTGTTTCATAAGTAATAAGGTGTTTGTTAGAAAATCCAAATTCTGTTTTCCAGTGGTTCTCTGTCATAAGAGCGCTTCAGGGCTTAAAATATGTTTTTAACATTACATCTTTCAAATAATCGGATACTGTCTCTTTTTAACTATGTAACTTCAGTCACAGTCAAGTTTTCCACATTACGTTCCTTTCCTGATGGCTTGGCAGTAGCTACCCTCTTTCTGAACCTCTAGCCCTTGAAAAGGCAGTATGGTTGTTTCTATTGCTGGGTAACTCAGTATGTTGCTACTTGTACAAGAGTGCCAATTTTTCTCAGTGCAGATTTTTGATGATGGCAGTTAAAAGAAGAAAAAAAACTCAACAAGAACCTTCAGTAATATTTTGGGACCTGTTACTGCCAAGCTACCAGTTGTCTTGTGCCATAGCACCAGCAGAGGTATCAGTTATCCCGGGATACGCCTGTACCACCCAGTGAAGGTATGACCTCTGGGTGTGGGTATGGCTATTGACTGCAGCTTTCATCTTGTAGCATAAGTAACACAGTAATGAAGGTGCAGTGTTGTCAGTTAGTAACTGGTGTGTAGATTACTAAACTCCAGAGAGCTTTTAGCTGTGAATTCCACATCCTTCACTACTGTTTTAATCGTATTTTTTAACTTACAGCTAGTATGAAGCCTGTTTGTGTTACAGTAGCAGTTTCATTTCTGGAGATAACCTGAGTACACGATTTGTGGTGATTCTTCTTTTCATTTTCCTCTTTCTGTATTGCAGATTTAGTGATAGCTTGATGTGCTGCTAAGCATATATCATATTTCAAGCTTTTGTGGAGGATTATAAACTGGGATTTTTTTAAAAAAGGAATTATTTAAGCATTAATCAATGATTTTAAGGTAACGTAGTAATAGACCAACAGTTGTTGATCCTAGCTTTTCTGTAACATTTGGTGTAATGTGTATTTGAAGAATTCTGTAAACGTAAGTTGATACCTCTAAAATAAAAACAAGCTGAAGCATCCTAGAGGCAGCTGAATTAGTCCTGTTCTTGGGTTTCCTGCCTACAGACTGCTAAATAAAATAATACAGTTGTTTCACAAACAGAGGGAGGGTTATAAAGGTAGCTTTACTGTAACATTAAATCTGTCTTGAGAGCTTTCCCAGAAATATGAATATAGTAATTGTATGATTAAACAATAAGGAAACTTTTTGGGTTGTGCACTTCCTTAGGCTATTAACCTAACCGCTAATTAACCAACAGGAAATTCCAGACCTGAAAGTTTCATTATTGCTATATTAAACTGTGAAAATATGTGTGTTAATGAGGATTTCATTATGACCATCTGTAGCTTGTTTTTAAATTGTTTAAAAGCAGGAAAAACATAATATGCCATCTGTTATCTAACTATGTCATGCTGACACAATATTAGAAAAAAAATCCCCCTATTCGTAATCCCCGTTGTCTCTTTTATTTTATTTGTGGCTACCACTAGTGCCATGGTACTATCATCACCGTAACAATGTGTCATTTACTGCTTAGATGATGTATTTTGTTTAGTTTACGATTTCTGTATTATAACTTCAATATTTGGAGAGGAAGAGATGCTGACTTTCCAAAATGGTAATTTCTGGGCAAGTGATGATGCCTCAATTTCAGTGTCATATACTTTTAAATATGTCTGAATCACCAAAATGCAGAGGCTGAGGATTGCCTTGCAATTTATAGTTCTTTTTTAAGTAAATAAAAACTTACAGGTAACATCTATTAGTATTCTCTCTTTATCTGAATAGTAAGGGTGAATTGAAGTATTTTGCTCTTGTGAGACACTGGGGGTTTTGCTGCTCCTTTTATCCTAACACTTGTGTTCCCCCATAGAACTTAATTCATAAAACCTTTCCTAAGTCCCTTGAATTGTGGTTTTCTTTGATCTAGTAGAACTGGACACAGTTCGGAGAGGATTGATGGGGATGATCCAAGGCATGGCATGGTTGCTTTCATATAAGGGACATAATGACATGGTCTCTCGGTTCTCATATTCTTATGTTTACCATTTGTAGTTGTACTAATTTGTTGTGTTCTAGCCATTCCAAGTAAGTGAAAGGAGAACATGCAACAGAATTGTCTAATGATGCTGCATAAAATCTTTAAACCAAATGTTAAATAATGGGGAAAAAAGTCCCTCTTAATGTTGAGTGATTATACAATCTATAATCAACTTTCCTTGTTGATGTGAGACTTGCATAAGAAAAACAAGTTCTTGGTCTGCTTCCAAGCCATTTGGAAGCCTCTTGTCTGTGCTCTCTTCTCCAGTTCTTTTTGACTGAACAAAACTATTTACCTTTCCCTGGAGACTTGACTGTGTTGATCCGTCACAGTCCATGACATCTTGGATGTCACCTTAGTAGGTACAAAGCAACTAAAGAATTAGTGTATTACAGCAGGAATTTAATCTGGAAGAATGCCTATTCTTAGTCTACTAATCCAGGTTTCCTGCTATTCTTACTGCTTTCAGACTTCAGTTTCTCATGGATATTATTTTAAAAAAATAATGCTTACTATTTCAGGGTCAGGTGAAATATCAGGTAGTTTCAAAAAACAATCTGTTGTTTATAACAATAGAGATAACAGGTTCAAAGATCTCTCAACTTCACGGACAGGTCCCTAGTGGGGATTTTTAAAAAAGAGATAATATTTATGACCAGCTTTTCCATATGCAGATAATTGATCCACATCCATTGAGTTCTAACAGCTTATTGGGCTTTTGGAGTTTTTTGGTGTTGGTTTTTGTTGTTGTTTTGATTGGTTGGTTTGGTTTTTTCCCCTCTAAGCAGAAATACTCCAGTGCTCTGGGTTCACAGACAAGTGAATTTGAAGGTATTAAGGGTCTAAGAAGGAACATTAGGAAACTTTTGTTTTACTACCCTCACTAGTATAAGCAAGACTTCATATCCGTTTGCTCTTGGAAACAATTCTGTGGATTAAAGAGCATGAAATATCCGTACTAAAAATGTGACATATACAAGGACTTCTTTAGAAAGTGTTGTATTTAGCACTATAGTGTATTGTATTTGTGTATGTGTAGCAAAATTAGATTGCTTACTTCTTTTACAGTGTACACACAATAAATAATTCTATGTTTATGATCCATTCACATGTATTCCTTTTTGTTTGCTGACACTATTTGGTTGATGTTTCCTACTTAGGGAACATTTGCTAATACAACAATGCCAAGATGAGTAATTTCAATAGATTCTTTATGGAAATACAAGAAGCATTTTAAAATTCTAATCCTAAAGAAATTCTAAGCAAACATTTTATTTCTATTCCCTTAGAGGTTTGGGTTTTTTTCCTAATACCCTGTCTAAGCTCTCCTCCCAATCCATCTTCTAAAGTTCTTAACATTTTATGTTTCACAAGTGTTCTGGTTTGAGAAGAGAAAGCCTTTTAGCTGGAAAGTAAAATCACTGAACAGAATTGTTCTGTTCTAACTCAGACCAGGACAAGTGTTCAAGGAACTTACAGGAAAAAAAAAAAAAATACTAGTAACCTATGCTGAGTAATATCAGTGCAGAAAAAAAGCAAAAGTAACTTCTGTAAGATGCAGAGGAAATAGGCAGATACATACTTGTAGAAATGGAAAATGTTTCCTTTCTTCCTCCTTAGGTTATCTGAAATGTTGGGCACTTGCTTATCATGGTCAGTAGTATTAAATACCATTGGTGACTCCCTGAATGAAAAACGACATGACTTTTCATCAGTGATAAATTTATTGCTTTATGTGAAAGCCAATAAGATGAACAGTATGTAAAATTTAGCACTGTGAGATACCAGTAGGACTAAAAGAAAAAGAAATTGGACATTTTATTGTTGTGAATACTAACTAACTATTTCTAGCTACAGCCCTTGGACCCAGATAGTAATTAATGCCTCCAAATAGAATTCTCAAATGTTTTGTCCTGTGTAGGACATACTACCTGTACGGAATGTGTGGGTATTTCAGACAACATTGATACCTTCTCTACACTCAAACTTTTACTACTGGTGTTCTAGTCCTGCAAGTCTGGCTGCATCTGCTATCTTCAGCTTTTGAAGAAGTTAAAACTGCGTCAAGGATTTCTAATCTTTCTGTTGTTAATTCTTGGAAGTTTGGTTGCAGAATGTAGTTGATTTGGAACACAGCAAATTGAACAGAAGGAAAATATTTCCTGTGAGGGTGATGGAGCACTGGAACAGGCTGCTCAGAGAGGTTGTGGAGTCTCCTTCTGTGGAGGTACTCAACCTCCCCTGGCCATGTTCCTGTGTAACATGCTCTAGGTGAACCCTAGGTGAACCTAGGGGGGTTGGACTAGATATTCTCCAGAGGTCCCTTCTGACCCCTACTGTTCTGTGATCGGATTGCTTGTTTCATTCAACCTTACACACATTAGGTAGAACTGACTTCGATTTCTGTTTTGTCTGACATAGGGATGGATGGGTGGATGGATGAGTGAATGCTGATGATAGGACTTCTCATGTAAGAGAGACTAGGTAAGGAGCCGTCAGTAATGTTGTTCCATTGGCACGTGTGCACTCACACAGATGTTACCATACTGAAGTGGAACACAAGCCGCTTTGAAACACTATGTGACCTGATGCAGATCTAGAAGCAGCATTTATTAATGATAGGAACCTGCAGGATGTTGCAGTTGATGATAGTGCTTGCTTAGAAGTAATGGGCAAATAATTGACTGCATTCCTTCTCATTCCCTGGGCAGACTTAGCTGTCAGCAGTCCTCACATGGCTGTATGTATTAGATTTGACTTTGGAAAGAGGTAAATGAATTGAGAATTGCTTTTAAGCAGCTTCTGGGTTTAATTGACAATGAGGTCAAGCTTCTGTACATTATACTACTTCAAATGCTGCAGAATTGTCTTTTGTTATCCTGATAGTATAATTATTGTACTGTTGTACGTGAAATTGATTCTTCAAGATCTTAAGCTTCAATAATTTTGTAGGTAGTACTGATGATCAAATTAACTGGTTATAAATGGGTATTTTACTCTGCTGCTTAAGTATTCCACTGATCACTGAAGTTTGCTCACATGAACTGTTTAGTCAGGTATCTTACAGAGATAGAAACAAGGAAGGCTAAAAAGCATAAAGGGAAGGAAAAGTACCAATTCGAAAACTTCCCATTAAACTTCCCTTGCAAAAATAAAAGGGACATGGAAAACAGGATTGGGTTCTTTTTATGGTATAAAGCCATAGAAGACCTAACAAAGCTACTTAACACTCTCTCTTGAATTGGCTGAAGTAGATATGTCAGGATTAATGGCTATACAAATCTCTAGATGCACTCTCTAGGCTGTTTGGTCAGGTGGTAGGATTATAAATAGGTAGGCTTACTGATGTCACCAGGGAAGAGCAGTGAGCTTGCCATGCACACACACACTGCGTCCCTTCTGCCTACATATGCTAGTGAAAGAAATTCACTCGATTTTAATGGAGAAGAAAAACCTGTGTTATCTTGGAGGTAAGCAGAGAAGTAGTGTCATCTGTTTTAGTGATTCTTTTTTCCTTGTTTAGATGATCAGCAGAATGGCTTCAAAGTAATACTGAGTTTCAGTTTTGTTTGTTATACATGGGTAAAACACCCACAGAACTGTGCTGGTTGGTGTAAATGGGAATTCTGGAAGTGTTTGTTGATGTGAAGTGACACATATTTTGCAATACTAAGGATACAAATGTTGGTATTTGCACAGCATTTCCTTGCATGTTTGATTGAACTTGCCTTAACACTTGCTCTGAGGAAAAATATTTACCACTTTTTATATATCTGCAGCAGCATTTAGGTCATTGATCTTTAAGGGAAGGTAGAATTTGGATGTTGGACAGTATAAAAATTGCTGGAATTAAAATGTAGGCCTGTATAAAGAAAGAAAATTTAATGTCTGTTGTCCTGTTTTCATAGAAAGCATGTAATTCTTCTTGTCCAAGGTACAAAAGATTTTTTTAATCCCATTTCTGGCTCAAAGATTAGGGTGTATAAAAACATGTAAATTTAT
>JAAGNO010023785.1:0-39918 GCA_033439905.1 Ceryle rudis | reverse complement strand
ATTTTAGTGGTACATTTGTGGATATAGAAGCTGCTGTATATTTTATTGTAAGTTGATGATTGGGGCCTGGAAGCTCAAATGAGGTTATTGAAATTATTTTAAATGAGGATTGTTGCTATTGCACACAGACTTGTAGGGCTTTTCTGACTTCGATTGTCTTTCATCTGATTTTGATCTAAAATTTTGTTTGGAAAAAACCCACTTGTTGTCTGTAGTAACTTCTAAAAGTCAATGCCTTTAGTGTTTAATATAGTAGAGTCCTCTCTGTGTATTCCCTGAGTATTATATATCACTTTCATTTAGCATGGCAAGCATTAAAAAAGTGTAGTACCTAAACAGACTAAATATCTAAATAACTGCATAATTCCAAGATGCATGTTGCTTACAGCAGTGAAGAAAAAATTTAAGACAACTTGTTCAGGTGAACTTCTTGTAACAGTATTCTTCTGGGACTGAATCATATGTTAACATGTTAAAAACTCGGTAGTGAAAAATGCTGGGTGTAAACTTGTGATAGTAAAAGTTGAAAAGGATGAGGGGGTGAATATAGGACTGAAGTCTAGTAGTTAGAGCAAGTGATTCATCAGCATAGTTGTATAGGAAAGTTTCTCTACATTGCCCAGAGCAGACTGCTGCTGCTGCTGATTATAATCATTACAAAGGTTAGGAAGAAATATGCTTCTGCCTTTCCTAAAGAAATTTTTCATAGTTAATGCTGAAGTCATGTACCCATTTTTCAGAAAGAACAGAGGCTTTCTGAAGTAATGGGCCATCCAAAATAGCTTTGATGTTACCAGCATCATGCAGGGAGACAGCTTTCTTTGAAGAAAGACCTTCCTTCCTTGTCTGTTGCAAGAATCCAGTAAGAAATGGATCTGGGGGATTTTGAGTGTGCCAAAGAAAGAAGAGGGCTAATGACAAGCTCTTGTATGTAGATGGGGATGATTTTGGCGAGGAAATAATAGCATTCATTTGGGACCCTAAATTGCTGACCAATGAGGGAGTTTAAGTTAAAATAGGACAAAGGGGAGGGAGTTTCCGCCGTCAGTGGCAGCAAAGGTGGCTGTGAAAACTGCTGGTTGGGCTTCTGCTATCAAGAGAGCTGGGATAGGACTTCTGTTGATGTTTTGTATCCCCCATCTTACCTCATGCAGTGCATAAGAGATCGGGCTTGGGTTCCAGCAGCAGCGCTGACATTAGAGGAGGTAGTAAATGCAACTCTGTTCCTGAAGGTAAGAGGGTTTCCGACTTTCTTTTCTGAGGAGGATACAGGGAGGGGAGTGAGTGTTGAGGAAGAAGCTGTGAGAGGTGAGCAGGAGTATCTGGTGACAGGTTGCTAACCAAAGCGTTTCTTTTTAATTTTGCAAGGATTGTTAGTCCAAGATGCTTGCTGCTGCTTATTGGGGAACTAAAGCTATGTTGTTCATACTCAGGGAAAACCCTTTCTATTCTACCCTAGGTTTCAGGATATTAACTACCAAGATGCTTCTATTGCCATCTAGTACAGAAAATTCTTGGTTTAGTACAACTTCTTCACCTGAACTTAACTCTCTTGTCTTTCATTGCCTTTCCTGTAATGAGCTAGGGTGCCTTGTTTGCTGACGTGGTTGTCTGCATAGGAATTCTCTGTCCATTCTTTGTGTGTCACATAGCATTTGTGTGTATATATATATACTGGGTTTTTAAGCTCCTTGCTCAGGATAGGACATTTCAGCTGGCTCCCGTTCCCTTCAAATGCTTAATGTCATGTCTGTTCTCCCGTTTACTAAACCCTCCTATTTCTCAATTATGGAAATGTACAAAACATTTGTAAGTGTTACCAAACTATAGTTAGTTAAAGGACGTAACCGCTAAGAGAAGGCTTCTAGTGTCTGAAGAGCTCTCCAGAAGGAAGAAGGCTTGTTCTGTTCCAAACACTTGTATGAAAAACAGAAATTAGCTGCCGTGCTTTCCAAAGTTGCATTGCTGTGCTTGGCTCAATTACTTTTCCTGTATCGAGTCTTCAGCTGGGACATGGGACTGTCACAGTTGTATCCAACCTTCTATAGTAGCTAAAAGGAAGAGGATGTAAAGTTTGTCTTCCCTGTTGTTACTGCAGAGCTTTCTAGCTGCTGTCCTGGGTTATTTTATGTATTACCCACCCACACCTTCACTCATGTACCTATGTTTGAGGCGTGTGTGTATGTGAGGAAAAGGGAAGGGTCCATATTAGTCTCTTTCCTGGCTCTGCTTTTCTTTTCCTTACCTTTCCCAACCTCTAAATCCATCCGGTGCCTGCCTCCAGTGCTTCTTCTAAAACATCATTTTGAACAGGAGAGAAAAGCGGCAGCAGAAAAGCTCAGATAAATTGACAATTCTTACCTCTATTGATGTTCAGAATAGCAGCTGAAAAAGCCATGAGCAGAGCTAGGTGTTTCATCTGCAGGCTTTGAAAACACAGTGCTGTTACACCTGCTTTCATGATTAGGAGATAACGGCCAGAAGGGCAGATTCAGGTTTTGCTCTATTTGAGAGCCATTAATTGAACTTTTCTTACTGGCCATAGGAGAAAAACATCTGTATGAGCATCCTTTTATAGCAGTCCCTGAAAAAGATTTGAGGGTTTGTTCCTAGTGAAGGGTAACATACATTTGCTCGAGTTTTTAGCATTTGTTAGATTTATTAGTGTATCAAAGGTTAAGCTCCCCCTTTCAGTTCAAGCTGCTCTTTGTTTTCTGTTTATTCAGCCAGTTATATATTACTCAATTACTGTTACAGATTTACTGCTTTTTCTTCCCTGCTCTCCTTCCTCTCTGTCAGGCTGTTTTCATAATTGTAAATATAATAAAGGCTAAGTGAGTCATATGAAGTTTTAATCGTTTTGAATGTCCTTTTTTTTTAAAAAAAACCCACCCTTTTCTTTGCTAATAAATCTGGGTTACTTTTAGTACTTGATACTTTGTGAAAAGATTGCAAATAGATATAATTATTTGCTTACTGCAGAGGTATGTTGCACACGTACATGCCAAGTTTGTATTTTGTGTTAGCTCTATTTACTTCAGAATTCTAAGTTCTTAACCTTCTTAGAAGTAGTGTCATTGGAACTAATTTTCCACTACAGATCTTTTAGTTTTATTTATCTATTAGGAGAAAAAGAAATACTTCTTTTGGCACAACAGAATGTGCTGTAAAGCAACTGTTGTATCAGAACACGTTTCTAAATTCCTCAGTAATAATAAAACTTTATGCTAACTTATGGCATGAAGTATTTTTAATCCTCTGTTGCCTACTAGGATTCTGAGCTCTTGGCTGTCTTCCTAACAAGGAGGCAATTCTTATGCCTAGAGAGGTGCTAACTACATTTCATTGGATAGTGTAACAAAGCTAAGTCAGTGGCTATCTGAGCTCAGGAGTTTGGTAGTTTTTTGTATGTTTTAGGTGAGCTTGAAAAAGTCATTGTAATAATAGTTATGATTTGGCTTTGAATAGCAAAAAATGAATCATTTTTCTTGGAAAGTTTTAAATTTGTATGTGACTTAATTATGTTACATAAGCTTGTGCTGGCGTTGATGTCCCTTTAATGCTAAAAGCACAATTAAATCTCGCCTGTGCCATGGAGATCTGTGTTTACATTGCCTCAATCTCCCCTTTTTCCTTGTAATAAGAAAAAACATTGCATGAATTATGGCTCAAACACAGTCTCTTCTGTTTTCAAGACTGCCACTGCCATGGGGACAGACAATCAGATGGGCAAGTGTCTGTTCCAAATGGTCTGGAGGGAACTGGAGGATTCATTTGCTGCTTTCTCGCTTTTAGTGTGAACCAGACGCCCAAAGATTCCATTAAGCTTTCACCTTACTGTCATGGTTACAGTCCCAGCACATTTTTGTGTTGGGAGAGCTATTTACCCAGTGCCTCATTATGTAATATCTTTAAAATACCAGTATTGTTGTAATATTGGTCCCCTTTCAGCCTTGGGAATCAGTATAGAGAAATGCACTGTGACATACTCCATTACCACAGAATATTTACAAAATGTTCATGTTTGTTCCTCTACCTGGAAAGTGACCTTTTAAAATATGTTTCTGATTTTTAGCTTTTTTGGATACCTGTTGAGCCACCTGCTAGACACAATATCCCTACTATAATAACCTCAGAATCTTCCCCAAATAACTAAGCAGATGAGTTCAGAACCTGAAAGCTCACATTTCTTTATGGAGCAGGTACAGCAAATATTTTTACTTTATTTTGTCCTGCATGTATCATAAGCTTGGCTTGAAGGAATAACATAAGAATGGACAGTGCTTGACTTTCATTGATTTGTATCTTGATCTTAACATCCAGATGGTGCTTTTATTATAGAAATAAAGATGACTGTCTATCAAATAGTGACACTGAACTAGAGATGAAAGCCTAGTATGAAGGCTGATGGGCATTTTTTTTTAATCGCTTCTGGGAACCCAAATTTTCTGTAGAAACCTGTGTGCCTGATAATAACTTAGTAAAGATGAATAGAATGTGACAATTCAGTGAGCCAAAATCCAGCTAAAATTAAGTTCCACTAAAAAAAAAAAAAAGAAAAAAAAAAAAAAGGTGTTTTTCATGAGTAAAAGCAAATTGCTCTTTGAGCGTGATTGAGGTGATGGCAAGTTAGAGATGCAGTGAAAGTCTTCAGATAAATGTTAGATGTTTTCAGGTTAATCTTAGTGTGCAAATGCCAGATATGGTGAAAAAGCTCCATTAGGAATGAAATAATTGTTAGGTGAATTTTATGTTTACAGCCCCATGTGGGTTTCTGTTCTTACAAATCCCAAGCCTAAGGAGGAAGATCAGACGTTCAGTTAGAGGGTGGGAAGAAGTGTTTTCACTTTAGAAACTGCTCATTATGGTCTGCTGATAGTTTGAAAACAAAATGTTAAGTGTTCTAATATGCAGAACAAATCTTAGTGTTTTGGAATAGCTTTTCTGTCATGTGTCAGAAGTTGTCTGGTCTTATGTATTGTGATTAAGAAAAGAAAGCAACATACTGCTGAGGAGTTTCTTTTCTGTGATCCAAATGCACCTATCTGAAAACAAAGCAATCAATGTCCAGAGGAGGACAATTTTTTTATTATTATTATTATTTTTTTAGATTCTCGTTAAGCAGTGCTGGAATTGAAAGCAAAACTTGAATGTGTCATTCAAGACTGCTCTCAGTGTTTAATTTAAATTTCCTTGCATAAGAAAAATTTAGAGACTTGTTTTATGTAATAAGGGAAGAACAAAGAAGTTTGGTGGTATATAAATACAGTCATAGATCTTAATCAAAGGGAAAGATTCATGCTGAGTCTTTTGATTGTGTACCTATTTCATCTTTTATGAAAAGGTGAGTCAAACTTGGTAGTCATTGTGATGCTTTTAGTGTCTACCATTCTGTGATACCTGTTTGAGGTCATATCTCTGGACTCTTCAGTTCAGTTGTATTTAAAACGAATATACAAAGACTAGGAAAAAGCAGTTTCTGTTTTTTTCTTTTACATTTTCTGCATTTGGGTTTATTTTGTTTGTTTGGTTTGCTTAATTTCACTAGTCTATAGTTTATTTTGTTTGATTCTTGATCACTTTGCAGGTTGTTGTGGGTTGCTTTCCTGGTTTATCTGAGTCTTCTTCCCTCTTCAGATGTTCATTTGTCTTAATTCTCAGTGCAAGACCCAAACACAGGATGGGCTCTATCAGTGGGCAGTAACTTTGCCTGAAGGAAGGGATACATATTCTCATATGGCAGCCACTTAACTTGATCCATTGCATGGATTTCTGCTATGAACCCTAGACTCCACTAAGGGCAGTTTTCAGGAGTTGCCTCACTTTTATGTCTTTATGCCCACCTCAAGGGGGGAACTCTGTTCTTGAGGAGCACAGTCTACTTGTTGATTGTTAGTTCTGGGAGTTTGCCTTCCTAGCCTTATGTGCTTAGCAAGTAGTAAAGATTCAAGGAAATGTCATAGTCATTTCATGTACCTCTACTGCATAGTGCCCAGTTCCTGCTATGGGCTGGTTGTGGCACGAGTTCTGTTTTGTAGCAGCTTTAGGGCAAAATAGCACTGACAGAATGACCCTAAAAAAAATAGGAGGAGTTGAGATGTTCTATTAGTCTCCAAATAGTTTATTTGATGTTCTTTATTTCAGAGGTTTTCTTTCATCTAGAGATGCTCCTAAAAGCATACTCTTCTGCAGTCACTGTTCTCCCTTTGATTTGACTGACAGCTTGCAGTCTTATTTGGAGGAGTATTACAGCTAAAGTTAGGACAACACAACTGCAAAGGTAGCAGAAGGTAAGTAAATTTAGGGACTTCCCATTCCAAGCCCTGATCAGAGAATCTAAGATATAAATCTTGTGCTCATATATAGGCTATTTTGCTGGGGGTAGGAGTGGGAGGAGTAACGGTCCTATTTCTTGAGTATTTTCATATTGGTCTATTGCAAGGTTATGCAGAGTGGCTTTACAACACCTCTGTGTCTACTGTAACAAGAAAAGCTGTGTATTCCAGTTCTTGAGCTAAAACAAAAATAGTCCATGTAGTATAGATATTCCAACTGTTAGTATTCAGATTAGGAACAATGAAAAAGAATATTGAGCTGCATTTCACTAAAGGGAAAAAAAATTAATAAAATCAGTAGTTATACTGCAGATGAAACTGGCCTTTCCAACTGGCCTGTAGGCAATAGACGCTATTCAAAATAGTCCCTTTTTCATGTGTGTGTGATCATGTAATTATCAAGTCCCAATCTGGGAGCTCCAACTTGTAAACTAGCTTAAAATGGGGATTATTGAACATTTACGTTTTACAAAATACTTCCTCTCCTTGTTTTTCAGATTTTTTTTCTTTGATAAGGGAAATTATGGTTCAGGATATGCATATAGATATGATTTTTTTTCAGTAACTTACATTGATAACGTCAGTCACTAGCTGGACTATGATGAGCAGAATCAGCCAGTAAGGCTGCAGTTGTCTCCAAGCTTTTTCCTGGCAAGTAGTGTTTGATCTTGAAGATGTGCAGTGGTGATGCTGTGAAACCATAATCCCTAAAGAGAACTGAATAAACAGGAGAAAAGGTGGTACTTTCATTATCTTTGCTTAGTGTGAAAGACAAATTTGTTCTGTGAGTATGAAGATGAGTATTTGGCTGGGAATGCTTATAGGCAGAATTAAGGACTTAAATACTTTGTATACCTGTTGGCCAAAACTGATGTATCATGTTGACTTCTGACCTTGTATTTAATTTTAAAAGATATATTATTTTTCTTAACAAAATGATGAAATCTTCTACCTGCGTTTGGCTGAATGAATTCTTTAATGTCTTTACAGGAACCGTATTCTGTCGCAAAGACTGGTGGGAATTTCAGTTGGGATTTCTGAAATTTAAACTTCTAAGAGATGTGAATCAATTGTCTCGGGAACAATAAAACCTGACGAGATGGGAGCTAGCTGAATGACTTGGTATAAGCAGTGGGTTTCAAGTGCACTGGTAACAAGAGAAATACAAACTCTGTCCAGGCTGCACCAGCTGGTGTTTATGGAACCCTGTCAGAGTGTTGTGGGCATCCTTCTGGCTGCCTTTTTCAGGGCTAGGAAGAATCGGAGAAGGAAGAGTATTGATTTACTAATTTTTTTATTTCCTGCTTTGTCTTAAGTAATTGATTAAACAATATGACATTCAAGATGTTGCAGTATTGTATCTGGAATTGTATCTGGTGATGAACAATGGGGATCAGGAGAGTTGAGATAGGCAGTTTTAATGCTTGGTGTAGAGAAAGTCAGTCAGCTGATGTTGCTGTGACCTATGGAGACAAGGAAGAAGTGAGGACCCACGTTGTGAAGGAGACTGCAGCACAATTTCCAGAGGAGTTTTAATTATGAGTTGTGGCATTATTTAGTTAAAATTTCTCTTTTAACTCCCATGTATGTCATAGCTAAATAAACTGTGCTGTTTCCTTTAGTTCTACAGTAGCCATGAAAATACAGTATGGTTTTGATTGTTCTAACTCCTTCTTTAATGTTTAATTAGAAAATTAAAATAGATCTGCTTAGCTTCTAGCATATCTGGAAGCTATCTGAATATGAAAGGTGCTGTGATGGAGACTATTAACTGAACACCTTTCTGATCTCTAAAGTGTTATTTTTATATGATTGGGAATTTATTCTCTTTGTTATGATTGTATTTTCTCTTATTAAAAATCAAGGGGTTTTGTCTTTGCAGGAGAAGAAACTGCTGTAACCGCTCTGTCTGACTTTTTAGCAAATTCATTAAAAATCAGCAGCTGTCCCTGTTTGCTGAACACCTGGTAGAGGTGAAGAGCTGCAAAAGAACTAGGCTTTTGTTTCTTCTTTAAGACAGATAAATGTTTGAAATTATGACATACATTGGGAGTTACTTGGCTAATGCTCGTTTTGCTTTTTGGCATTTGACTAAAATAGTCTGTGGTAGATGATGCCTTTGTGAGAGAAATCACCCATGTCAGGTTCTTGGAGGCCTCATAGCCCAAAAGAAGAAGGGAGGGGTTGTAATGTAAAACTGCCCCCGCAAGTGTATTTCTATCACCCTGTTGCTGCTCGTGATTTGTGCCTGTAGATGTAATCATGGTGACGAATTGCTCTTGCTGCCCAGTGCCAGCTCTAGGGCACGGGGAGAGTATGACTTCTCTTACCTGTCAGGCAGCATTTCCTGTGGCAAGGCAGAGACCCAAACTCAAGAAATTAAAAAGCTGTAGAACCAAATCTAAATACATTGGGCTGAGAATAAGAGAGCTGGAGAAAAATTAAAAATAAAAATAAAAAAAAAAAGAAAAAAAAGAAAAACGATACATGGCACCAGGAAACAGAAAATGAAAGTTGTTTAATAAAAGGTTGTTAAAAACTCAGCATAACTTCTGAGAAAGTATACTTTGGAGATATTTCCTTCTTTGTGTGGAGTGGGAAAGGTAAGCACAGCTGGGCAGAAAGAACACACAGATGTGCTAGAGATGGATAGGTTACGTAGATCTGTACATGGGAGTTAAGCCAACCTCTTTAGACTGCCTGACCCCACATGTGTGTGAGTGTGTCTGTGTATTCTTTATAAATACAAGGAACTCATCTACCTGCCTGTTGTACACAAGTTTCATCATGCACACAGGTTTTGTCGAGTATTTTCAGTTCTAACTCTCTACAGTATGAGAGACTCCATAAATAAAATCGCATTTTTCTAAGTTTCTAGTGATTGCATTTGTCCACTTAATGGAGAATAGCGTCCACTAGCATTTACAAGTAAAAATTTTGGTGGCATGTAGTCTTCAAAGATTAAGTTCTGAGTTAGGTTTTAATAAATATCTTAAAAGCATTGGCCCTTTGAAGTCCCTGAAAGATGTAAGAATGAGTAAAGAAGGGGAAAAGCAGTACTGCCTCACTTGAGGTTTGGATTTGTTTTGATATTAATGTCATAGGGTGAGATTTTTAGGGGTTGATTTGTTTGGTTTTAGTAGTTCTATTATGCTCTGTATTGGCTAATAATTTCTTTTTGGCAGTTATATGAAAGCTAAAAATCATGCAAAAATCCCACCTCCCACTCCGAACAAGTTGGGGAGGAATAAAAACAAGTTTGAAACAACCCAGAAACAACCCAGGCAAGCTGCTGTAAAAAACAAAGTTGAATTTACAGCTGACATCACATGTCTTGAATTGTATGCAGAGTGCACTAAAACTAATTTAAAACATTAACAGAGAAGAGGTATAAATTTTGATGGTGAATCCTCATTCGGTGTCTTTGGAGGTCTGTGAATACTCCCGATTAGCTCAGAGAGGCTGTGAATAGTTAATTATTCAGCACAGAGTTCTGAAGTTCAAAATTCTAAGCACTTTCAGCAACAGATGGGTCATGTGAATTCTCATTACACAGTCGTCTTTTGCAATGCTGCTCTGGACCTTGTTTGCTCTTCATTGTGAGTGACTTTAAACTTCTTTTCCCAAGTAAAATGTGTGTTTCTAATTGTTGTATGATAGATTTTTGTTTTGGTTCTGTAGGACAATTATAGAAGTTAATTTCTTTAGTTATGTTTAAAGTAAACAAACTTTGGTACAGCTCCATGATCTAAATAGTAAGCATATTTTTGGAACTGTTGTGTATTATGTTTGAAATGTATTTTAACTGTTTCTGCATGTGGCTTCATTCAAGCTCTTTAAAAAAATGTTTATAAGAAATAAAAAAGTTCTTATAAGGTAATGCATCTCCACAGTGTGTTATTTTTGTTTAGTTTGTTGCTGTTTTTTTTTTTTTGTTGTTTTGGTGGGTTTTTTTGTTTGTTTGTTCTTTTTTATGCTGAAATTCTTCAATAATAGTGTCCTTTCCTTGTGACAGTATGAATGAATTGTGAAAAGTTATTTGAATACAAAGGGATGGTGGACTGTATGTTGTAGGACATAAAAGTCCTGCCTTCAGAATATACTGTAACAGAAATAGTTGAAGAGATGTATTTTCCTTTTACACTTTTTTTTTTTAATGAAATACGTGAAATTTATTTAGTGATCACTGTTTGCATTCAAGAGTACACTGGCTTATCACCAAAATGGGAGAGGATAGTGAGAAAATTGAAATAGGAAATCAGCATAGATGAGGGGGAAATATTAAAGCATATTGTAACTGAAATGTCAAGGAAGAACACAATAGTGTTGGTTATAGTGCTATTACTGTATAGAAGTAAACAGACTAGAGCAGGTAGTGTTTATTTGAATGATTTTAGTAATAAAAAGAAAAATTTGGGGATGAAAAGTGTGATAATTCCCTCACCTATCTATCCTAGATATTAAATATATTGTCAGTGCAATTTGGCTCAATACTGCATAGTACGGTATTTCTTTTTGTACTAATCCAGTAAATCTGTTTGGAGACTGTATAAATGAGGTCATTTGTATAAGCCAAGAGAGAAAAGTAATTAATTTACTTATTTTTAATGTAATGTACATTAAAAAAAAATTAGTTTCAGGCTTAATGTTTACTGGGCTTTTTTTTATATGCATATATATGATAGATACCCTTGTCTATTGTATCTTCTGTTGCCACTGATCGTATGTTTAAAATATTTTTTCATCCCTTCCTTGCACATATAACTTACACAGCTGAGTGAAAAGAGTTCAATGGTTCATTCTTGCTCTGAGACTTGTTGGCCTGCCAGTATGGAATCATATGTATAAATACATACCTGACTTTTAATTTTTATCCATTTATTTCAGAAGAAAATCTAAAGCACCACCTCCTCCATCTGAAACAAAACCCATTGCTGCTTCTCCATTTGATGACACAGAATCAGCCAACTTCATCATGGAACAGAAAGAGAATGTAATCGATAAAGATATTGAACTATCAGTGGTCCTGCCAGGAGATGTGATCAAGTATACTACAGTTAATGGGAGGTAAGTTACACAGTATGATATTTTTGTTTAATTTTCTTTTAATTATCTTTTCTTGGTCCAGTTTACTTCAAACTTCATCCAGGTTTTATCACTCAGTGAAATTGTTGTATAAGCCTGGACATGGAGTGTGTCCAAAGGCAGGCAATGAAGCTGGTGAAGGGTCTAGAGCACAAGTCTTCATGAGGAACAGCTGAGGGAACGGGGGTTGCTTAGCCTGGAAAGAGGGAGGCTCAGGGGAGACCACCTCGTTCTCTGTAACTACCTGAAAGGAGGTTGTATTGAGGTGGAGGTTGGTCTCTTCTCCCAAGTGACAAGTGATGAGACATGAGGAGGTGGCTTCAGGTTGCTTCAGGAGAGGTTTAGGTTGGACATTAAGAAAAATTTCTTCACCAAAATGGTTGTTAACTCTCATTAAGAGGTGAAGTAACTACACATTTATATTACCTGGTTTAAATCAATCAGTCAATCAGCCTCCTTGCTTTCAGTAGCAAAGACACTGGCAATACACTGACACAAGCACAGTGTACGAACAGTTTCTTTATTTCAGCTTATGCAAGCAACAAACTGGCAGCCTAATTGCTCTGATCCATAAAAGGCCTTGCATAAGTGTTTTCTTAGTAGATCTGATGTGATAATATCAGATATAAATATAATAATAATGCCAATGTTTTTGCTACTGATAGCAAGCAGGCTGATTGATTTAAACCAGGTAATATAAATGTGTAGTTACACCTACTTCACCTCTTAATGCGAGGTAAAGTCTGGCTCCAGTCGGTTTGCACACTTTGTCATTTGCTAGAGTTCATGAGGTCATTGCTTAAACATCAGATCATTAAATACCAGCTTGTTCACCAGAGCTGCAGTGGATGAATTTTTGTGGATTTATATATTTTTATTTTATTTTTTTAATTCCTCCTCCAGACTCCATGTGACTTTACAGGATAACTTAAATCTGAGGGTATATTTCTCAGAAGAAATTTTCTGAAATAATTTTTGACTACTATCATGCATTATTGGTGTTCTTGCTAGTGTGTTTACAGCAAGGAGTATTGCAAACACTTAAAAACAAACAAAAAACCAACCCCAAAACATGGTAAGAGCAATGAGCAGTGAGTGGTAGGCAGTGAAGGTACACTCTTTGGAGTGCCTTTTTTTGTTCTTTGTGGGTTTGTTGCTTTTTTTTTTTTTTTTTTTTTCCTTGAAATGTTTTTCAAATTAAAATTTCTGAATCTTCTCCATTGGTTCTATGTGCAGCATAGGACAGAAGAATTTTTTGCAGCTAGAGAAGAAAAAAAAAATATCTTGATGAACTATTTTATTTAGCAGCCTGATCATTTTAAGTTAGCTTTTTGTTTTCGCACAAGGAAGAAGTACAAACTTTGAGAGTTTTTTCAAAATTTGAATAATTAGTTTCAGTTGTATGCATCAGTAAATTAACTTAGAGATTTCAAGGGCCAATATGAGTGACAAACATTTGGAAATGGTGTGTCAGGCAAATAGTTCTGCAGGGTAGTGTGTTTAGGGCTTCAGTTTCAGATACTTTTCAGAGACACCTTAGCTTCACTATATTTGCTTTCTTGGAGTCCTTTGTGAGTTTCCCTTTGATCCATTCTTGAGTATTTTCAGTCATTAGGGTATTCTTAATAAACTGTTGGTTTACTCAGTATAGCTAGCTAGTGAATAACAAGCTTTGTGGTGTTGCCCTACTTTATAAAACCTATTGTACTTACTTTTGTTAGTGACAAATTCTGGGGGGTTTGGTGTGTGTTGTTTTGTTTTGTTTGGTTTTGTGTTTTAGTTTAGTTTTGTTGTTGTTGTTCTCCAGGAAACAAATGTCTTCTTCTCTTTACAGAATATGATTAGTAAACATTTATGCAAGGAAGGCCATGAAGCCATAGGCTTAAGTAATCAGAGATGTATAAATAGACAAACTGTGTATAATTTTTTTTTGTTATTTTTTATTTCATTTTTTTCCTCCCTCTTTTTCTTTTTCTTCCCTTTCTGCATCTTTTTTCCTCCCTTTGTTTTTCTTTTTTTCTCCTTTTTCATTTTGATCCCATCCCTACCTAGGAATACTTTTGTTGGTTACTGAGAGTTTTATTTGTTCAGTGGTGCTTATTGTGAATCTCATGATGGGAAAACTTTGTTTCTAATATTTGGTCATGTAAATCTAATTTTCTTTAATAGTAAGTTTCTGGCCTTCATTTTTTGGAGAGGAGTGTAGAAATTTGATGCATTTTTTCCTTTAAACACTTGATCCAGTATTTGAAGTAACACCTTTTACTGGTTACAAACAAAACATTCAGTCTAGGTGAAGGTTCATTGTTTAACTATCAGTTAAGTGATGTAGTAACAGGCTGCAATTAGTCACTTCTTATTGCTATTTAGTCAGGTAGGAATAACCAGAGGAAAATAGACGAGAGAAAAAGGGGTGTAGGAATATGTAAATAAATTTATGATCAGAGATTTCCAGAAGTAATGTAATGAAGTTAAAGTTGCAAATAAAGATTTTATTGAAAATAGATAAAGGAGGGCAAGCAGATGATGTACTTGGAGACAGACAGTGGCCATTTCCTGAAATTCTACTAAATATTAATTATGGAAGCTGTTAAATTAACTGCAGTATATTTAGTTCTCTACCTGCAATTCTTGAAGGCTTCAGCAAAAAGCAGATTTACAAGTTTGGGAGGGTGTTATTAGAAAAAAAGACTGTGGGGTTTTGGCTTTTTTTTTTTTTTTTTTTTTATCATCACTCTAGGAATATCAGTGTAAAGCAGTCGTTGAAGGTATCTTGGGCTCCAGAGGAACTGGGAGCTTAAAAGTCTAGGATCCTCCGGTAAAGAAGATAATTTCTGGAAATACCAATGGAAAGCAGCTTTGCACTGAATCACTGTTCTCATGCACTAATTTACTTGTACCTGTCTGTTGTTTGTGAGCAGCTATGTTTCTCGTTTATCATTCTGTCATTTCTTGTGACTCTAGTTACCATGAGGGTTTACCCCTGTCACTGTGGTGCGTTTCCTTAGGACAGCTTTCTAGAATCTTTGCTTGTGAATTCTTGTCCTAGTTATCTTTGGTGTTCTTAACCTTCTCCAGGAACTGAAGGCCGGGTGAAGGTCAGCTTTTAAAGCTACTCAGCGTATAAAAATGCACCAGAAAAAAAGTAATGGGTAACTTATTGAATAGGCTGATCACCAAAAAGGTCACTACCGAAGTAGTGTCTGTTGTCTTCTCTGTCCCTTTCCCTTCCCTTCCTGCAGTGAAATGTGAGGAATGACATGATTTGCATTTGTGGCTTTTTTTTCATATTAGGGTGAGATGGATGTGCTTGTTCTATTATGGGTTAGAAGTACAAGAAATAGAGTAGTTCCATCTTTCTTCTAATTGGAGAAGGTAGTCATGTATGCAAGAGAAGGAATTGAAAAAACTCTCTGGTCTCTTACATGAAAAGGGAAGAATAGTTATTTTTCTGCAGGGCTCAGTGCTTTTCTCATGCTGATACACATCATCTAGATGAAGGCACAGGAGTATATTACACTCCTTAATACCTCTCCAGACCATCTGATAGGCTTTTTAACACATCGGAGCATCATTTCTGTATGGGTTTTTTTGTTTGTTTGTTTACTGCCTTTGCCTCCTTAGGCAAGTAACATTTCTACCACTTAAGAAGGCAGAACGTTTCCTCTGAGGGCAGGAGGGAAACAGTAACAGGGCTGCGGTAACAATTTTTGTCAGCTTTCAAACTGTTTCAATTTTCTGGAAGTGCAGCATATGCACTAGAGAGTTCAGCCCTGCTTCTAGAAATCAGAAGATAATTTCCCTAAGGAACACTTGTTCATTAAGACAAAGTGAAAACAGGAATAATATTCAAGGATTAATTAAAGGAGGGGGGAAAAAATGTGTTCACAGTAATTTCAAACATTGAATCATTCTTAATTCTTTCTACAGAACTGTATCATATGAAAAGTCTGTTTTAACTTCCTACTTACGAAGTTCATAAGTACATTTATTATATTCTAGAGTTTTGCTTAGCCTCATGGCTCTTTGTAGAAGCCATCTATTTCCATATTGGCTATGCTACCAGAATACTTGCAGCTGTTAGGAGATTACATCTAGAATTTAAGATTCCTGATAAAGCCATACCAGCCAAACCCTATATTAATTTTCTCTTAAGACACTTCAGTGTTCTTTTCAACATAGCATTTGATTGCTTCAGACTTTTAAATTATTTTTGTAATATCTTTGAGACAGAGCAGGTGATAAATGTCCCTGTATGTAGCTGTAACTGAGATGCAGAAGGCATCACAATACGATACACCCTACAGATGATTACCCAACTTGAAAAACTATTGAGGAATGACCAGTTCTAGTGACCTGTACTATAACCTTATTCAGCTATTGTAACACGTAAAGTTAGGATACTCTTCTTACCTTTGGTCTACTTAAACTTCCACAACACTTCTGTTTAAAGTAGAGCTTTAACAAATATATTCCAGTATCAACTGGGAATGTTCAGCCTGTATTAATATGCTGTTCTATGTGTTCCTCATTGAGCACTGAGAGAACAAGGACATACAGTTAGTGACTGTGTATGAAAAACTTGGTTTGCCTTTTGAAAGGGCATCTGTTGCATCACACAGAGCTTCTCAAGAAACTGAATTCAACTACTGTATTGTCATTTAGCTTCTTTCCCTTTGTGTATTAAACACCTGGCTCTCAATTTCGGATCCATAATGTAAGACCTCCTTAAAAGGTGACTTCCTCAAATTTCATTTATCCTGCTTCGTGCAAGTGGTTCATGCTCAGACTTTCTGAAAATAAAGTCCTTTGTAACCACAGAATGGATTTAAAAATTTCAAGCTCTGGAAGGAAACTTCATAATGAATATCAGGGCATTTATCACTACTTCCACAGTTCCCATTAAGTGTCAAATGAGGTGGCTAATCCACACATCCCTGCTGACACCAAGAAAAGCATCATTTCACACAAGCAAAAAGAAATTTCCCCCATTGTTCAAGCACTTGTCATACTTTTGTGCAAGATGGTTTAATTTTCCTTTTAGTAATGTTTTTGGGGTTGTTTTTTTCTGTTGTTGTTGGGTTTGGTTTTTTTTGGTTTTCCATAAGCAGATATTTAAAGTTGGTGCCTGGCAGTAATTATTATTCATGGAAGGGAAAAGGTGACTTGGGTTGAATGTTTAGCAGCACGTTTTGTTTTAGCCTGTTTAATTGTCAGCTGTTGTGACACTTCTGTTTTTACAGGAAGCCCATGATGGACTTGCTGATCTTTCTCTGTGCACAGTATCATTTAAATCCATCAAGTTATACTATAGAATTGATGTCTGCAGAAAATAGTCAGATTAAATTCAAGCCCAACACACCGGTGGGAATGCTTGAAGTGGAAAAGGTGATTGTAAAGCCAAAACAAATGGATAAGAAGAAGCCTGCTCCAGTTATACCAGAGGTGAGAACTAAAGTTAAAGTATATTGAGAAGTTAGAATCATTGAGCTGATAGCTCAGCCTCTTCTTTCAGCTTTTCCTGCTCTCTCTTATCCTCTCATCATGCATCCCTGTGAAATGCTTGGCTCCGTGTTCTTGATAATTTTATTTTAGGCAAAATATAGCTCAGTTTGTTGCAGCAAATATCTTTGCTGCTGAAAGAAGGAAACATTACAATATTATTTGAAATCCCACGCCTTACTGTCCTTTTGACAAATTCTGCAGATGAAGTGTGGCTGAATACAGCCTTCCACAGACTGATAATCAACAACTTGTACCATCTGTCATGCTATGATATATATGCCCTTCTGATTGTATGTTCATTTTCCTTTAATAAATACTGTACTTTTGTTGTTGTTGTTACTTGGATTTTTATTTTTTTTTCATATAGCCTTAAGAAGGCAGGAACTTAAAGAACTACTAAAGCAACTTCTGGGTGTTGCATAAATCTTTCCTTCCTCTTTTGTCCTGCTGTATAGAAGAATACTGGTTTTTAAGTTATCTAAAGCACTTACACAGGGCTAGGGGAGCTCTTCTGCCCTTTTACCTTCATCCTACACATGCCTTATGTAACCTCATAGGGTATCTCACTCCAGGTGTGTACCCTGATGGACAGGCAACTGTCCGATGCTAAAGGAGCAGACTGTTTTATGCTTCCTTTTCTTGCATAGAAGGGAATTACAATATAGTTCTTAGCTTCCCTTGTAATGTTTCTGAATCTGTAACATTGGTGAAGTTGTCCATGAGATGAATTCCTGTGATTACTGTAAGGCTGTTATAAAAATGCCAGTTGTTTCTGAATTTGTGCTGGTATTTATTGGAATTTTCTTCTCTTTAGCAAACAGTAAGGGTAGTGATAAACTACAAGAAGACACAGAAGACAGTAGTAAGAGTTAGTCCACATTCACCCCTTCAAGACCTTATACCAATTATTTGTAGTAAATGTGAGTTTGATCCTTCACACACTCTGCTGTTGAAGAATTACCAGTCTCAAGAACCCCTTGATAGGACAAAATCTCTTAATGACCTTGGACTAAGAGAATTATATGCCGTGGATATCAGTCGAGGTAAGATACCTTTTGTAAATTGTAGTTACAGAAAGCATAATTACTTAGTATTTCAATAATATGTATGTTTGGTTTGGGCTTTTTACTTAGGAGGAAATTAATTTCTATAAATTTAATATATATTTCATTAGTCTTCCACAAAATTGAAACTGGAGGAAGGTCACCTGTACTTATGTTTGAGAAGTGCTGCCCAAAGGTTTTATTTTCTAGCAAAGTGTTAGGTACCAGCAAAGATAGGGCTAAGTGTAAATCATCACTTAAAAGCAACCTGTTGCCTTCCTTCCCCTATCCCTTCTCCTTGAAAGACCAACAAGACTCAGAAAAGATGTAGGATTGTTACAAGCTGAAAACAGGAACATCAGAGAAAATAAGTTTTGTTTTAGTTGGGGGTTTTTTTGTTTGTTTGTTTTGGTTTGTTTGTTTGTTTGGGGTTTTTAAATTTAAAAAGCATTAGAATGTTCTGATGGTGTTTATGTGTATTTCTGCGTGCTGTTTGCTAATGTTATGGATTGCGAAGGAATAATAATTGTCTTGTTAACTGTGGCCCAACAGGGACACAATGAACTAACTTCCTGATATTTGTACAGACATTCCTATGCCTGGTTTTAGTGTTAGCTGTAGGCCTGTCTTTTTCACGAAAGGCTTATTGTACTGTGATTAAAAATTCTATACAGTATGGTTTGTTGTATTTCAGACATTTGTCACAGGAAATTTTCCCCTAATACAGAATGCAATAATATTGGCTCTCTCCTGTTCTTGACCACTGTTCTATTTGCTTGTTTTTATTTCTGTTCTAAAACTTGAGGGGTTTTTGTTTGTCTTTTCCCCCATTCTACCTAAATATGGCAACCTTATAATTTGGTGATTACAGTTTCAGGAGTTCTCTCAGTTATGTCCCAAAGGCTGGTTATCTTGAGCAACAGAACAATGGCAGATTGGAAAATACGTTCTTTTTCCATGGAGAAAACAAAAATGAAATATCTTTCTCTTCCCCACTGGAAAGCAACGTATTTTAATTTGCCTAAACATGATGTTCGGAGTATATGTGCCCATAGTGCATTGTCTTGTTTGTTGGCTGGCTACTGCTGTCATCTACAGACTGGCAGATCTGCCTTTTGCACAGTATGATCTGTGCTTCATTTGAATTAACAGCCAAAAATCCTTAGGAGAAAATACAAGGGCATATATCCTTTCTCATAGCAATGCACTGCTGGGAAACTTATAAACTTCAGTTCTCTTGATACAATGTAGTTCAGCATTTCAAGTTTGTAGACAGAATTTTCAGCTTCCTTTGTGAAAGTAAATGGTGAGGTGTACCTTTTACTTAATAGAATTTAACTTTGAATTATATTTTATTTTATCCAGATTATCTTTTAATTTTACATTTCTCTCTGTTTTCCAAGTTTGGACTGCCTGACAGTCCAAAACTTACAGAGCTAACTATTCTATATACTGATTTTCCTCTTTCCTTCAGAAATACAAGTGGAAACTCTCGCTTTGTAAGATTCCAGTGTGTGTTGCATGTCTTCAGGCTCAAGTTCTTAAATGGCTTATAGCATTAAGTAGTAAAGATACACATCCTTTTACTTCAAGAAAGTACCAAATTACTTTTTCCTAGTGTTGAAGATTCAACTTGACTTTCTGTGTTTGTAATTTATAACTGCATCCTTGATTCAGATTCACATTTTCTGTCTGTCTTTTTGTCTTTCTGTAGCCACATCAACAGTTGATTTAAATTTACCGTCTTTGCAAGGTACGATTTACTGAAATAGGCAGTGAAACTAGCACTTATATTACATTACCATCAGCTCCTCTTATAACCTTTGCTTAAATGTGACATGAGTAATTATCTCTGTCCATTTAAAAAGATAGAACAGAAATGGATATACTCAGCTCTATATAAAGTATTTCTGTGTAGTTTTACCCTACATCTATTTATTAACTTTACAGTCGTGTTTATACTGATACTTGTACCAGGAGCCCATAGTGGCCTTGCTGATTTCTGTTGCTCAGGGCATTTGTATTCAGTGGGATTTCTTTATTAAAGGTGAATCTAGTAAAAATTAAAGAGAGACAGTCTTTAGATTTATAGCTTGTCTGCATGAATAAGACAATGTAAGGAAGATAAATCCTGTAAGATACCAGAATGAACTTGACTGTCTTTACTGCAACTGCCATGCAGTTACGTGTGCAGCACCTGTGAGGTGTTTCAGTGATCTTTCTTCTTAGTCTTGTGTCTGACTTATCCCACTTCATACTTTGCCATGAATTTAAACTGTTAGGAATTGAGAGCTGGAGAGGCCAATGCTCTTTTTCCTTTTTACAGCCTTTGTGGTATGAACCATAAGATAGGACAAGTGGACTGGGCTGGATTAAGTGCCGGGGGTATTATTAGCAGATGAAATTCATAGAATCATTTAGGTTGGAAAAGACCATTAAGATCATCTGGTCCAACCATTAACCTAACTCTACCAAGTTCACTGCTAAGCCATGTAATCTATTCTCAAGTCTGAGAAAGACAGGAAGAGCCATGGATGGGAGGAAATGTGTTCACTTTTCAGCTTTTAGAAAAACTTAATATAGGTGATTTACAATGTGTTTTGTATATCCTTCCAGGACGCTTATGACAGTGAATTAATAAGAATGCAGGATAAATAATCTGTGCAATAAATAACATCTAAAACTAATGTTTTCTATTTTAGACTCCTACCAGTCTGAAAACTTAGATGTTCTGAAGGAGAAAGAAAACAAAGGCTTTTTCAGCTTTTTTCAGCGAAGCAAGAAGAAAAGAGAACAAGTAAGGTGTAACACTGTATAAGCAAAACTTCTTGAAACATATTCATATTGAGCAATCAATACTGTTAATTGTTTTCCAGAAAGTGTAACTTGGATTTTTTCTTTTCTTCCCATCAAACCCCAAGGCTTCCAGTGCCCCAGCAACTCCACTGATGAGCAAGCCAAGGCCAACATTTATCACAAGATCTAACACTGTTAGCAAGCAGTATGATTCCAACACTCTGCCATGTGAAATGCCAAAGAAACGGAGAGCTCCTTTACCACCTATGCCAAACTCTCAGAGCGCTCCCCAGGACCTTGCACAAGCCCAAGTCAAACCTGCGCTTGGTATTGTGAAATCCAACAGCCTTGAAAGGAATGAAAAGGTTAGTTATGTTTGCTTCTCTTCTAAGAAGTTCAGACATAATAATCCTGGTAACTCCATTAATATCTGCTAAGGCTTGAAATAAATTGGAAATAAAAGTGTAGTACTCATATTTAAAAAAATTATTTTGAAAATAACTACAGAAATTGAAAGATGTGTTCCTTTCAAACTTCATAGCCTGTATCCAAAGTAGCTGCTGCATTTTGAAAAGATATTGTGAGCACCTTTTTGGTCTGTTGGATTAATAGTTTATATATTTTTAATGTGAGAACATTGTCTCACTTTATCATCTAGTAATTGAAGTTTTGATGATATCAGTCATTTTTGATGTTTTAGTTACATGTGATAGTGAGTGGTTTGTTCTTTATATTACAGACTAAAAAAAGGTGGAAATTTTGGGAAGCAGTCTTAACATTCTTATGCTCACAGCAACTTAAAGTAAGGTTTCTATTTTAATCAAATAGGGAGATATTTAATTGAACCTGTGAGAAGTGTGCTATGTATTTAAGTAACCTACATATCTCATGCAATGCAGAAATTCTGCCAACAGAATTTGGGAGAATTGATGCATTAAGTATTATCCTGATATTGCACATAGTGAATTCCAATTAAAGATCAAATTGTCCTTATAATTTTATTAAAATTTTATACTTTGCATTGCATCTGGTATCTAAGGTTGTCTTTAATAAATGACATTATTGGCATGACAGCAAAATACAATGCAGAACTAAATGTAATATGAGTTTGAAGGATTAATTTTGTGTTGCACTTGGAAACAAAAAACTCAAACTGTGACTTCCTTTATGCAATGATTTACTCTTTCATTGATGCACAGGACCACAAGAGAGCACTGTTTAACAGAAGTTCTGAATTTGTGTATTGCATCCTACTGAAAAGCTTTGTCATTTGAAGAAGACAAAGGTTTCTTTCTGTATTTTAATAAAAGGACCCTGGGGGGGGAATTACAATCTTCTTTTTACCTTTTCATGTTTGTCTTTTAATTGAATTCAGATTTTTTGAAAATAATTTATTAATGTCAACATGCTTTAAATGATTAATATCCAATTATGTCTAATAGCAATGTGTGACTGCTGGGCTAGGATCTGTCACTCAACAAAATTGCTTAGATTTATTATTTTGTACTGACATTTCTTACTCATCTAAAGTGATTTGACAGAAGTTGAATAACTCACAAAGAAAGGACAGAAGTCCAGATTAAGTTACATTTTTGTGTGTATTCTATTTTGTACTACTTTGTGCAGCTCCCTTAGAACTTAGAAGCCTTTGGCATGTGTGTTTTAAGATAACTTCTGTTTCATTCTGATTTGATTGCACAGTGATTTATCAGATAATACAGAGCTTTGCCTACTCAAATGTGGGCAAATATTTGCTCTGTGCTTTGAATTTTATTAATTAATGTAAAATATTTTGTCTTTTAGTATCTACTTTCCAATAAATAACATCTAATGGATGAATTTGGACTGCATAGTATCAAGAGAAGTGTGGCCAGCAGGTCAAGGGAGGTGATTTTTTCCCCCTTTACTCCACTTCTCTGAGACCCCACCTGGAGTACTATGTTCAGCTTTGGGAGCACCCAGCATAAGAAAGGACTTGTTAGAGTAGGTCCAGAGCAGGGCCACAAAGATGATCAGGAGGCTGAAGCATGTCCCCTGTGAGAATAGACTGAGAGAGGTGGGGTTGTTCAGCCTGGAGAAGAGAAGGCTTTGGGGAGACCTTACAGTGGCCTTATGGCTCTTAAAGAGGGAAAGCTGGGGAGGGACTCTTTATCAGGGAGTCTAGTGATAGGACAAGGGGTAACAGTTTCAAACTGAAAGAAGCTAAATTTGGATTACTTAAAAGGAAGAAGCCTTTGCCATGAGGGTGGTGAGATGCTGGAACAGGTTAGCCAGGGAGGTTGTGGATGCCCCTTTCCTGGAACTGTTCAAGGTCAGCTTGGATGGGACTTTGAGCAACCTGGTCTAGTGGAAGGTGTCCCTGCCCATGGCAAGGGGATTTGAACTAGATGATCCTCAAGGTCCCTTCTAACCCAATCCATGGTCCATTCCCCTAAGTGGGAAAAGGAGTAGGCATAAAACCAGTCTCATTTAAACACACTGCTGAGAGACCAGAACTGCAGAAATAAGCATGTGAGGCATGGAAAGGGGATAGAGCTATTCCCCAAAACAGGTGCAGAGATACTTACTGGACACATAGAAAAAATATACTAGGGGCTCACCATTAAGAGAAACCAACATATACTTGGTTTTACTGCAAGATCAAGCACTGCTCGAGTAATGCTGGCAAGGGGAAGATTTAGACTCTTGTTTCTCAGTGCTTCCACTGAAGTCTCTAAAATAAACAGAATGATGTCTCTAGCTCTTGAGACTTATGGTTTCACTTAACTGTAAAATAAAGGACAGTTCCCTTAAAAACAGAAGGCGTTAGCCAAGAGACAATGTAAAATAATGTTATGAAAGTACAAATATAATTTACAGGCCTTGCAACTTTATACATAAAATTGGGTACTATTGAAGTATATAATAAGAATCAGTCTTTATTCCAAGAATTTACATTCTAAATGTGGAATTTGAAATTAAATGTATAAGCATTGTAGAATAAATTCAGTTTGATGGTTGCATGGCATTTTTTCCATCTGTATCATGTTCATTAATGTTTCCTGAACTCAAAGTGACTTAATTTCTACTTGTTTAATCAAAGTCAGTAATGATGCAAGTACAATGGTCACACTGGCCCATGAAGTTTTCACTGTAAACAATGTAACAATTTTGTCTCTCATATTCTCCACTGTTGAAAATGTGTTTCCTGCTGGTAGGATTTAAAGTCTTTTTTTGGTTGCTCACTAGGCTGAGTGGTGCGTATTTAGTATCTGTGGGAATTTCACTGTTATTGTAGTGTCACATTAAGTTGATTTATAAAACTTTTAGATTTACTTTTTTTGGTTTTCTTAAGTGTTACTTTTTATCTGCCTTTTTTCCCTTAAAGAAGCATTTCCTTGCATATGATAATGCTTTTAAGAATGCCTAAGTTCTAAAGCCGGCCCTTCAGTTTATTTGGCAGACTGGATACATACTTTATTTCTTCTATGGACCAGGATGACCTTCTGCATGTGCCTTAGTATGGACAAATCTCTTATGTGACATCCACAAGGAAGACTAAATGAAATGTCAATTTTGCCTGGATAAACTGTTTGCCTGGTTTTGATAGAAACATGCCAAAGTAGTAACATCAGACAACAGTGAAATGAGCCAACTTTAATGGAACAGAGTTCTCACTGTTTTCTTTCCTCAACTTCACAGTGTATTGTAGTCCAGTTTCTCACAGTATGAAAAAGGGTTTTAATGTTTGCCTCCTACAGCTTCTCCACTTCTTTTCCCTTAAAAAAGAAACTGCTTTCTCTTTATATGACCAATTACATTTTGGTATGAGGGCTGAAGTTTTTTCTGCCTCGATTTCAGAGTGATTATAGAATTAGTTTTGGAAATACGTTCCTATTTTTAGGGGAGAAACTAGTACAATGGATGTAAGGGTAGCTTTTACAAATTATTATGTGTCATGAGTTACTAATTCTACGTGAGACTGAGAAGTTGACTGGTAAGCTTAAATAATGTTTGTCCAGAAAATTTCTATGTTAAATCAGATTGGAAATGAGCATGTTAGTCTCTAATATGGAAATTCCTTACGTATTTATCAGTTCTAGTTTTGGGCAAGACGGCTCTTGCCAGAAGTACGTTTAGAACTAGTGAGTTTAAATACACTTGCAAGTAGAGAGGACTCTCAAGGGTTTTTGCAAAGTGCTTTTGTATAATGCAGTATGTGTATCTCCACAGTTTTCATAAAAGCGGATGCAATTTTCTAGTAATAACATTTTTTCAAAAGAAATTTTCTTTTAAGAGAAAAGCACTTGATTGTGTTTGAAATGCCAGTGCTGATTTCCGTCATAATGCTTTATTTAAAATGAACATATCACAGTCTAATACTTATATCCCATGAATGTTGGTCTCGTGCTGTTTTCAGTTACTGTAAAGGAGCATACATAAACTATGCTTGGGTAGGAACAATTAAATGGAGATTTTTTTAGTCAAAACATTTACAGTTTAATTGATGGATAGAACTTTTCAACTGTAGAAATACTGCTTGCTTTCATTTCCACAACCTTAACTCCTAAAGAAATTTAAATCTCCATTCTACCCCATAGAAAAGAAAGGGAAGGAGATAGGAGAATGGGGGAAGGGTGGGAAGCAACTATACCATAAGTATATCTGAGAAGTATTTATTAGCCACTGTCACAGAACAGCATAGTTAAGATTTCTGGGAGGGATGAATTCCGTGCTTAAGAAATTACATCATAGCCTCAGTTGCTTGAGATTTGATGGTCTGCTCTTTAAAGGAGAGGTTGGGCAACGTGTATGTTGTGAGTGCTATGAACATCAGGGAGGTGTTGAATAGAGCCAGGGTTACCTGGGTGAAAACCACACTCAAGACTACCTTCTTAATGAAGTTTGTATGAAGATCATTTGACATGATTCAGAATTGGTAATGAACTTTGCATGCATCCATTTGTCACTATACCAGATGTGTAACCTTGTCCGCTTGCTGTATTTACTTCTGTACGGGCAAGTGTGTAAATAAATCATCGGAGAGAATAGTAATATGGAGTAGTTGGACAGAATAACACTAGCCAAGTTTCTCCAAATGTATTCTGTATGTCCTTTCTTTCCCATAGGTCGGAGGTATATTAGTTCCTCTGTAGTGCTTTGGCTAAGCTTAAGTATTTTGGGAAGCTTAAGTCATGTAATAGAAATTGAGTGCATTAGTCATGGTAAGAGTAAATACAGCTTTTTGTTTGTTTTCCTGTTACTCCTTGGACATGTATTTGCCTGCATACACATGCAAGGGAAAGAAAGTACTATCAATACAGCTAGCAATGTCCTGTGATATACCAGTGGCCTGTTAAGGCAAGTTATCTATGGAGCAAGAGGTAGATACTGGTGGTACAAAAATCTGTATGTAGCGACCCTTGGCATGAGGTATACTTTCCAGCACACTGAAATGCTGTACTACCACTACATTCTTTCCCAAATACTTTTTTTTTTTCCCCTTCTTTCATTCCAACTGCAAAATTACTGTGGCTGGCTTACCTCTCCTTTGCTTTTTGAAATGATAAGAAGGGCTAAGCACCATGTCTGCCACAGCTTACAGAGGCTGGAACTTGGGAAGCATTGGCCTCTACAGGTGTCTGCTTGGCATGGTGCAGGATTTGATGCCAAATTTGTCTGTACACATTTGAGACTAAAAAGTTTCATATCCACCCTTGTTTGTTCTGGGCTGGAGAGGGTGTACAGTGGTAAAAGTGGAACTCCTGCACGTGTTATGAAGCTGACAGAGTTCACTGTTTTCTGCACTTGAGTGATTCTAACATGGATTTTCATTTAAGTGTAACTGATAAAGCACTGGTTATCATTGGCAGTTGGGATGACACAAGAACACCTAGATGTATATTCCAAAACTTTGTCAGATAAGTCTTAATGACATTATTTTTTTTTTTTTCCATCTGTTTAAAGTACTGTTTTCACATCACAGTCTTTGTTAGGATTTGAAAGCTCTTAATATTCATATGTTGAATAATTCCTGAGAAAATCTGTTCAACACTTGAACCTTTACTGGAACATTTAGTACTTTCTCAAAATCTCTCTTTGCAAATCGTTTGTTTCTTTGGATGCAAAGGGCAGTAGAAAGGCTTATAAAAATCTTCTAGTAGCATTTGTGCTCTTATGCTGAGAACATTATTTCCCCCTACACACATACACTTTTTGTGCAGGAGAGAACTCTGGTGACATCTGTTTAGCTGAGCGAGTATGCGCAGATCTCTGCCAGACAAGTCAGCTGAGGGAGCCTGTGCAAAGCAGATGAGGGTGCAGACCTTTAAACAGAGAAACAGTGTCTTTGTGCAGAATGGAGGGGCTGCAGCCTCAAGAGCAGCTACCAAAGAGGAGGAAAATCGAACTGCCCAACATCAAGGAGGAAAATTATTTAGCAATAAAAAAATGCCTCTTTGGGGAAATAATACTGTGTTTTACATCCCCCCACATAAATTTAGATGCTGAATACTATTTTTTAAAAATTTATTTATTTATTTTGGTAGAACTATTTGGAACTGTGCATAAGAAACTATAAAAGTGTAAAGCAATTTCTGTTGTGTGATGTTTTAATCTAAAAACTGACTTGTTTAAAAACTATTCAAGCATACAGATATTTTTAATTAGGAGTGGAGTGCTGTGCTATGTCTGTATCCTCTACTGTTCTTAAAAGAATATTTTGCCTTGTGCTTTATTTTAAAGTGATTAGTAGAATTGTATGAACATTTTGGACAGTGTTGCTCCTTACAGTGCAGTTAAGAACCTAAGGGATCTGTCATACCTGACATTAAGTTGGGACAAAACAGATGACTGAGTATGCCCAGGGTAGCTGAGAGGATCGTTTTCACCATCCCAGTTCATTCACTCAGGTATTCTATTGAGATCTAACAGGAGCTGCTAAACACTGCTTCACAGGCATCTAGTGCCAGTGCCTTTTCTCTTCTGAGTAATTTTCTTTATAGTTTTGATTGTGTACAATCACATACTCTGGCTTTTGGTCTTTAATATCCCCCTTGTGTATTTGTTCAGTGGTAGCTTTGTGAATTTTAAGCATTTTATTCCATGAATATTGACAGTCAACAATTCTGTTGTCAGTGATGTTTTCAAAGGAGCATCAGTGAAACAAAAATGTATCTGTGTATTTATGCCATCTCTGTTCCTCAATATTCTGCTTTGTGAAGTAGGCTGGTTAATTAAAGCACAGAGAAGTTCTCTGTAGATGACCCCACATCCAGTTGCTGTGTGGATCCTTCTAGCCAGAAATGAATTTCACTGCTGTATTTTATTTTATCGTTGAGTAGACAAGTGATAAGGATCAGAATTACTGAAGAAACAGGCAGCTGTGTCTAGTGCTGCACATACACACCTTACTGCTGAGATCCTGAATGCTGTCATTCGAACAGATGTGGAAATACAAGGTTTCTTCAACATCGGTTAAACTGGCAGGCAAATTTACAACCACTGTCTTCTAGAGACACAGAATGTAGTTTTGAAACAATTTAACATGGAGTTGGACTGCTGTATAATAAAACTATGAAGTCTTCAGCAGGTGCCATTTGTCCACTATTTAATGGGTTTGATTATTTGTGAATTAAGATTTTTTCTTTTCTTTTGCTGTAATAATGAGGACATTATTACACTTTAATAGCAGTAGGTATTATAATTATTGCTTTTACAACTTACTAGAATTTAACTTGAGTAAGTATTATAAGTCAGTTGTACTTTTCAAGATAAGCTTTGAAAGCTGACATTCAAAAAATTTCTATAGAAGTACTTCGTATAGGGAAAAAAAAAATTCTAATAGGTCTGTATAAAGTCCTATTAGGAATGGTGTTGAAAGAATGGAGAAGGAAACTTTGTGTTGTATCATTCCAGTGGGCTGTAGTTGAAGCTTCTTTTCAAAATGAATTTTAGCTACTTTTAGGAAACAATTATTTGGGGGCTGTAGAGTAGCCTTTGGGCAGAAAAGAATTTAAATCGTCTTTTATACTGTATGTAGCAACTGATTTTTTTTTTTTTTTTTTTTTTTTTTTTTTTTTTACTGCTGTGTCTTGTACCTCTGTGAATATATTTAAATACTATAGAAAACCTGGTTTGGTTTTTTTTTGTTTGTTTGTTTGGTTGTTTTTTTTTTTTTAAACTTCTCAGAGGAATTAACACGAGAAACCATAATACATTTGGCAATAGGTAAATATTCTCTTTCCCAAATGTCTATTATAAAAATACTTTTGAGGAGTAATTACTAGAGCTACTTTGCTGTTTTTCTTTGACGGCTACTAACCTGCTCCCTCCCCTGTGTCCCCTCTTAGGCCCCTCCAGGATTAGTACGGAAGGGTTCTCTGCCGCTCAGTGACACTGCTTCCGTGAACTCCTCTCTACGGAGGATGAAGCGCAAAGCCCCCTCACCACCCTCTAGAGCACCAGAAGATCAAAGCGAAAGCAGTAATGAGACTGGTAATCTTTTTGTGCTTTTTAATTGGGAGGCAACAGAAAGTATGGAAATTTTGCTAAACATTAAATGCCACCTTATGAGATGATAACCTTGAGTGAAAATAGGAGTGCTGGACTTCTTCAGGTTGTAAGGAGTGGCAATACTACTTTGAGTTTGGATCATGTAGTGTGTATGAGCCAGCACAGGCAGGACACAGGGGCAACCAGAAAACCACAGATGAAATGCAAAGAGTAAATTTATTTGTCTTACCTCACCAACTGGGGCATCCCTGAAGCAGCATCTGGGCAGAGGCACACAAGCAGTGAGACACAGGGTCGTGGAGCTCTGTCCATGCTGGAGGATCACTGAGCCTGCTGGTTTTGCTTGCATGTCAGGGTTTCACACGGGAGCAGTTATCACTGTGTTTTTGATCTTTTCCACAGCAGGACAAGTATGTCTGATAGGGTGCCTCTCAAACTATCACAGACATATGTTATCTAAACACAGATGTTCTACTTTTCTAATACATAAGACTAAACAATGATTAGTATATGTGTTTTTCTACACCCCAGCTGAAAGTCACTTGAGTGTATTTACAGTCCTCCTCACCAATCTTCTGTTATTTTCCCACAAGTGTGAGAAAGTAGTCAGCTTTTAGGGGGCACACACACAAAAAAAAAAAGGCAGAAACCACCAAATTAATTAGAGTTGGGTTAACTATAGCAATTGTGTTTGTGTTAATCAGATGGACAGCTTGGGGTGGGGAGAAAAGATTAGCTTCTCTGGATCAGGGAGGGTTTAATAGGAAATGGAATGAGTAGAAGAATTTCAGAGAAAGTTTTGTGTTGTTCACTTGTAATTCTGTTTGATCAAAAAATTCAATTTTCTGCTTCTAAAACACCTACAAGCTGAGATTAAAATATCTGGGAAGTGTGACAATGAGCACTGGTTGCTTAAGGGAAGGTGTATTTTTTTTGAAGAATTTACCAGTCTGTAAGATCACAATTTAACATTTTATCTAGAACTTTTGTTGCCGCAAAAATTGAGAGGCAATAAAAAAGCTTGTTATTTGCCTTTTTGCAGTAACAGAATCAACAGAATCAACACCTACTCAAGTGGAAGAAAAATCCACTGAAATGCAGTCTGAAACAGGTTGGTTCTTTTTCCAAATGCATTAAAAAAAATCTACATCATAGCAAGCTATGATAATTCATTGTAATAAATTGCTATACTATAAATGTGTCATAAGCATACAGCTAAACATACAGCTAAATTTAACACTTCAGATCAATTATCTTTTCCCTTGAGGTACAAATAAGACTTTCTAAAGTTTTTACCTTTGCTGTCTATGGAAACGCATACCATATATTTCATCTTGGTCTCTGTGTCTTACATTTGATAAAGTACACATTATACCTGTTTTCCCTCCTCCTCCACAAGCTGTAGATAAGAACAAGTCAGAATTTCTGTGATTTTTTTTTTTTTTTTTTTTTGTAACCTTATAACAGGCCTTGCAAATGCTAAAGCCCAGTCTTGTTTTCAGAACCCCACCTTATGCTGCCCTAGACCTGCATAACCCAGGGGCAGGAGCAAATCTGTCCGTGCCTTTTGGTTTGCATCTGAACAGCCTTTGAAAACATAAGTTGTAAATATAAGCTGTATGCATAAATAGTCACACATTAAATTAAATCATCTATTGGGCTAATGTGATATATAAAAATATAGCTGTTTAAAAGACAATTCTTTGGCTGCTGAACATAAGACTTTTAAAATTTAATCAGTTTGTGCTGTTACGTACTCTTGTTTGTAAGCATCAGACTGTAGGGTTCAGATACAAGACAGAGCATCTAGGAATCTTCTAAAATTTGTACAAGCTTTTAGAATAATCAGTGCCAGTGCAGTCTGGAAAAATCACTCTTCAGTGTATTTCACTAAGAATGAAATAGATAAACACTAAGCATGTGGAGTGCTACTGGCATTCTATGAGGCCAAATACTGTTTCTATGCTAGTTGACAGGAACACTTAAGTAGTTTTCCAGCTATTTTATTTGGGATGACAATCAAATTGATTGGAGTGGTGAAACACAAATGTACACAACAGGAGATGAAAAAGTCCCCTGCCATCCTAGGTCTTGGGGGGGGGGGGGGGGGGGGGGAAAGAGGAGGAGAAACCCAATAAAACCCAAAAGTTCCGTATGCCTTACCTTGATGAAATCTATTTTGTGCAATACCTTGGGAAATCTGAAAATGCTCTGTAATCTGGACATGCAAATGTTTCTCATCTTCCAGCTTTATGACAGACCTGGTCTACCTGGTTGTATAAGAAACTTGCTAGTTAATTTTCCTTCTTAGGGTTGCAGTCTGTCTTTCAGACTTCCTTGTGATCCCACTCACCTAGTCTGAATTGAATTTACAATTGAAACTATTTACTTCCTCCTTAGAGACCTCCTGTATAGTGAGGCTGATGTTGCTTAATCAAAATCAGGTGTCTTGAATTTAAGCAAATACTGTGATTTTAAGAATGAATGCTGCACTGTCCAGAACAAAACCATGAGTGAAACAGTAGACTCTGTTCAGTCTTTCTTTGGACCATAAGATGCTATATATGAGTTCAGGAAAGGGAGGATGGGGTGTTAGCAGTCATAAGGTCAAGTTTGTTAAAAATAATTTAAATTAACTTATTTATGGATGTTCTTTTGTAAGCCAGTTTCTTTAAGAAAGGAATGTGTTGAGAAAGCTGTACCAACCGCAAGCAAAATCACTTGTCATTTGAAGAAGTAGAGAAGAGCATTTCCTTTCAGGTAAGGTGGAGGTAGAGCAGAGTTGTGTTGCCTCTCCCAGGAAAATCTCTTGCCACTCAACAGGTTGTCTGTTGCAGCTCTTAGTCCTGGAAATGTGGAAAAAAACCTAACTGTACATTTTCTCCCACTAAGTGGATGAATGGGACTAATAGAGTATTTGTACTGTGAAAAGGAAAGGTGGTATTGAACCTCTGGCAATAACTCCTCTGGTATGATATTCTGTGGTCCCAGGCAGTAATCTTGTCATATTGGAGTGAATGTATAATCATACATAATAAAGCAGGACAACTTAGGACCAAGATAAGGACATAGCACTTCCTAACAGTTGCTGCCAATATAAATGGTTTTGTTAATATAAGTAAAATACTTGAAAAATAGAAAGGAATTTACAATGTTATGTTAATTGAACAGCTAATAAAATACCCTCAGAAAGGTCCAACTGTAGCTTAACCTGAGTTGCTCTAGGAAGCAGGCAATGTTTCAGATCCTGAAACCATGTAAAGTTATGTTTCCGACAAAATATACAAAATGGTCTTCTTTTTTTAAGTGGTTTTGGTGGTTCTTTTTCCATTTGTGATGGATCTGATCTGTATATTTATTGCATGAACAGATATAGGAGCATATAGCAAATTCAGACATAGTTCTTAGTAGCTATTATGGCAAAATGGGTAGAACTGCATAATATTTAGCAAGCTATTGGAGATGGTTCATTGTGTTGCAAGTCATGTTTGCAGCATGAACGGTTGCATGTGGAGATTGTGTTTGCATGCCAGCAGTGTACCTGTCTTATTTACTAGGGGTACTTGAAGAGTAAGGATAATTCATAATGTAAAGTAGAAACCATTCAAGGTAGTGTTACACATCATGATAATCAGTATCCCTCATCTCTTGCCTTATTTATATGCTTTTACTACACCTTCCACTTCCAAAAAATCACCCTTAGTGTCCAACAGGGTGCCAGTAGCTTAACATTTGTCATCCATGTGATTCGTACTGGTGGGTCTCATACGCTCCTGGCTTTTGCAGAAATGTTTGGTGGTTTTGTGGTGTGGAACGTGTTGTTTTATAGTGCCTGAGCAGTGGCCAACAGATTTGTTTCAACTTTAACCAGAGCCTGATTCAAACCAATTACTCCAGAGAATGAATCCTGGCACCTTACATCAGTGCTGTTACTGTGATAGACATCAAGAACAGATCCAGGCAGCTCTGAAGCTTTGGAGTTTATATTGTGGCTTTCCTGTGTAGCGCTGCTATTGCTGTAGGCGCAGTCTTGTTCCTCGTGCCTGCTGAATGGAAGAAAGGTGATGATTAACTACTTACCTAACAGTAGAGGAAACATTTTCAAGAGAAGTACTCAAAATGGGATTCACCTCCAGCTTGTTTGCCTCTCATAATTTTGAGTGCTCTTCATTAACTGAATGTTGTGTGTTATTTTTCCTGTGTAGACCTCTAGGGATAATTTAACTTAACTAAGAGAAAGGTGTTAATACAAATGCAGTACTTTTTAAAATTCCCACCCTCCCAATCCCCCTGGATGACATGCTGTCTGCCAATTGCACAGTGGTGTTAAATGTTTACAAATTCTAATTGTTGATTTATTTATGTTTTATTTTAGTAGTGGAAGTGCTTTTCAAGCTGTTTGCAAAAGTTGAGCCCCTGTGTTCTCTCCAGAGTAGCTTATACAGCAATGGCTTTAACTTCTGATCAACTGATAGCTTGTTCTTGCTTTTTGCTCCACCTCTGACACTTCAGGACTTGCAAGTTTGACAGTGTTTTGGCAGGGCTTCACATATATATCAGTTCGGTGTGGTCAGTAGTCTCTTAGCTGTGTTAAGTTAGGTATGATATTGGCAGCTTTCACAGCTATCACTGGACATGTTCTGTGATGTCTTTTGCTTGCTTGCTCTCCCATGCTCAGGTGATATACAGTGGAACTGTATATATATATATATATATACATGGAAAAAAGGAACCAAAGTTTATCAAGAAATCCATATTCCAGAAATAAAACATCCATAGTCTTATTATGCATCTGTCTCACAATATACTACTGAAGACATGTATTATTCTGTTTTGGTAGTTACTTATCCTAATTGCTCGGTAATGTCATGAGCAACTAATGTTCTCATTTTATTTTCTGTCAGAAGTGGCATTCAGGTGAATGTGAGCTAAGGAAAATTGATGCTAGCGTAGTAAAAAACTTTGTAGGCACTTTTTTTTAAGATGCTTACTGATTTTTCTGCTTTATTGAATCGATCCATAGAAATTATGATTCAAAGTGTAAAAAGCCACATATAACTGAAGCTATATATAGCACTACCATTGGTATTTTGTGCCACTTGATTATGAAAGCAAGGAGGGAGTATTGTTTGTGCAAGTTTACTGAAGCTATGCTTTCACTTGAAGAAGGGAAAGTTGAAACTGATCAGTTCTCTCACTGCACTAAGATGACAAGAGTTTGAGTAAAATGGGAGAAAGAGTTTGTCAGATATAGGAGAAGATCCTGACAGAATGGCCCTAAGGTTTTCAGTATTTCAACGCTGGATCACTATGTCCAGTTTGGAAGCAGGGGTCTCCCAGAAAGCTAAAACACCACCTTCTCTTTGTAATATGCCCATATAAAGGTACACTAGTAGTGTAAACATTTGCCACTGATCTGCCATTGCAATAGCTGTCACTAGCCCTGTCCTACCTGTTTGAGGAAAGGAAAGGATCAGTGTCATTCCCAAGGTCTCTTGTGTTTGGAAGCTGTTCTTCTCATTCAGGCCAGAGATAGGGCTTTATGATAACCATCTTGAATATTCATGGTGCTGAAGAAGGACATTTTTGTTTCTGTTCTTTGTTTTGTTAAACTGAAAGCTCAAACTGAGGTACCTGGGGAGACCCAAGAAGTAGAAAAAGGAAATCTTTTATTTGGTCCTGAGGATGCTGAGCAGTGGTCTCTGTGGTATATCTTGTCATCTGAGACTCAAAGTAAAATGTTTGTATTTTGATGATTCCTCCTCGAAGCGAAACAAAATTTCTCAACAGCATCGACGGGAGTTTTATGTCATGTGTTTATTTTCTCGTTAAACCCAACTGATGTTTTTGAGCATCTGAAATACTTAAGACAGTGCTTATGTTGGAACTGCTCAGTAGCTTAAATTAGAAAGCCTTGTGGGATCGGGATTGAAAAGAAGGGACTTAATCTGTGTTTCCCCCAGGTGTAGGTAAAAATACTGGGATGCAGCATTGTTGCTGGAACACCAGTCTCCTCTGTATAAGGGGGGGATGGGGGAGGGACGGACATAGACAGATATAAAATTCTGACAGCTGCTGCAGTGCCTGCTTGTTCCCCTTGTGATTGTCTGAGAAGTTTTTAATAACATAGGTGACTTTATGACTGGATTGTAGTTTTTTCTCTGAAGTATAAGGGCGTTATTATTATTGTTTTATATTAATGGCTTGTGTTGTCTTTGAAGTGCGAATTTTTAATTTTTTTTTTTTTTTACTTTTGATGATGTGTGGTTGAGGTTCTTGTACACTTACTGGCTAGAAGCTGTTTGTGTAGTTTTTAAAAAAGGTGTGAGAAAAGGAAAGACCTTTTTGCTTCCTCCACTTTGGCTTCTGTCTGGTTTCTGGAATGGTGCAGAGAAGGAAAAGAAATATTCTTGTTATTACAGTTTTTAACATTGAACATCTGCCTTTTAAATTATTATTATTTATTTATTCTTACGTGTGCGTTCTGGCGTGACTCACAAGTGAGATAGAGTTCATGGGATTCATCCTGTTCCCTCAGGGACTTTTGTCCACATCAGAGAAACATCATACATTGTGACAACATTGGCAACCTGTCTTCCTCAGAGGCTCAGCTCTGGAACCGATGGGTAATCATAGATCAGGAGTGAGGCATATTGGCAAAGCTTTCTCATGCAGCAAACCTGCCTTTACTGTGCCTTGATCTGTCTCAGACCCTTAGTCACAACAGCAGTATAGGAACCAAATTCACATTTTGCTTGGCATGAGGAAGGAAAGAATTGAATAATTATTGTATTGTCCTAGTCAATTCAACTGCAAAACTTCACTGGTGACTTCTGGAGTTGAATCTGTAAGCACCTAACATGGAATGTGAGTGCCCTGATGAAGACACTGTAAAGATAGCTTAAAAAGCGCAGTCAAGCAAATACTGTGACTAAGTTTCTAAATGTCACTTAGGAATCCATTTCCCCCTTACCTTAGTAAGTCAACATGCTAATGAGATAGTGTTGTAGAGGACAGTGTAGATACATATTACAGTAGGTGACTTTTTCTTGGAAAGACAGGCTACCTTTGCAGTAAATTGTCATTTGAATTGTTGCATTTTTCAACCAGAGCTACATTTCAGAAGAACTTACCATACTGGCAGTTGGCAGACTGGCAGGTGAGGAGTGAAGAAGTGCTATGATCAGTATTCTGAGAGCTTGCTTGTACTAAACAGGCTTCTATCCAAATGCATGAAGTCTTTTGGAAGAAAAGTCTCAAACTTGTGGAGAGTTTTATGTCATTGCAAAATACCAAGCCTGTTTTTCCTTTTTAGAGAATCTTGCTAAAGGCTGTCTTCACTCTGGTTTGCAGCTTCATTCAATCACATTCTGGTTTTGCTCTTTTAAAGGTTTGGTTTCACTGCAGTGTAACTTACAGCATCTGTAAGAACTCTCTGTGGATCGCTGAACAATAGGGGAGAACGAAACCATTGCCAGCTCTGTACGAACTGAAGCCTGTACTTTAAAATCTTCTGGGCCTTAATGCATCCATCTAACTTCGAAGTCCTGATTGATCAGTGCTGGGAATAGCATCAAATTCCAGCTGGTTGTGATGTGCCAGGTCACGATTAAACTGTCTCGTTTGGGAAGGGGGAAGGAAAAGGAGATGAATAAATCCTTATTTTGCAATTCCTTAAAAAGGCAGGAATCCTGTAACTCTACAGGTGTGGAATAATTTTGCCCACTTACTCCTTAGTGCCTCAGAGCTTCTCTACACTGAAGTCAGTGAGGTATAGCCTTACGGGATCAAGCTGTTGTTACAGAAGTTGCGGTATGGCACTACCTGTGATTTTTTCTGTATGAAAAGCAATGTATTCAAAGCTGTATTAGCAAAATTCTGAACTCTTGTCCAGTCTGTGCCCTTGCAAACTGCAGTAATATTGCAAATAAAGTTTTGTATGTAATTTAGAAAGCAGAAAGTTGCATTTTGTTTCATGGGATTAGATGAGGAATCCCTTAGTTAGAGAAAAGGCCTGTCCTGAATTAATCCCTCTCAAAAAATAAATTGCATTTTGATCTTGAGTATGTTATCACAAAATGTTTGTTCAACAAATGCTTTTTTTTCTAAAATGCTGAAGCTTTGAGTTATTAAATATGTTAAATGCAGGTGTTGTGTATTTATGCTGTGAAATTTTAGCTCAGCCTAAAATAATGCTTTGGTTTGAGTTTCTCCAGATGCATAAAACTTTAAAAATGGAACTGGAGATCAGAATTTGAATGTACTGCAATGTGTTGTTATGGATGTATGGTGTGACTGAATTCACAAACAAAATTAAAGCAAGTTTATAGGTTTCTGAATTATAGTTAATTATAAAAATGGTTGCTTCTTGTGTCAAGTAATAGAAAATAGGAAAAACTACTACAAAGAAAATGAAGAAAAATTGTTTTCCATTATGTTGATAGGATTATTTCTGAAGTTAATTTTAAAATCTATGGTCTTCCCTTTCAATCATATCCCAAACTGCTATTTTGAAAGGTGATGATGAATTACTAAAATTACAAAGTGAATATTTTGCTGTTATAATGTTTGTTCCTTGATTTTTTTGGAATATTTAACCCATCTTGGTATTTGTTTATCATAGGTAATGTTACAGTTAATTGCCACCTCCATTCTTTCTCTGTTTTTCCCACCTCAGCTTTGCTTAACTTCCCAGTCTAAAGATTCATGAAAATAAATCTCTCCTGAAGCTACCAAAAATTAGTCTTTTCCCTTTAATGGTAGATTTTGAGAAAGGGACTTAGATGGGCTTTCTCTGAAGTGTATCTGTTACAGCAGAATAGTATGATGTCGCACATAAGCAACTGGAAAAACACATCTTTTTGCCCTGTTACATTAAAAACTGATCCTTAAGAAGGAGCTATTATAAACAATTTCAATTTAAGAAAAAACAAAACAAATTTATTCTTGAAGACAAACGAATACATTCCAATATCTGAACTGTTAGTGACATCTACATTTTTTCTTAATTCTTATCTATGACTGAAATGAGGACTGAATGCATGTTTAGCATATTACACATGTGATGTAAAATAGGCATATATAGTACTGTGAGAGTAAGTTTGTTTTTCTGCTCAGGATAAAATTTATTCAAGATTCAATGCACTACATTAGTAATCACTCTTAGACATAGTATGAGACATTTCTTAAATTCTTCACTTGAACCAATAGGAATATACATCTGCATTTAAGTGTAACAATTTGTAGAGCATTCATTGTAGTTAAGTTAAAGTAATATATGAAATATGACAGTTAATAAACAGTTAATGTACAGGTGTTATTTTAGAAGAGGCCCCATTGCATTGTGCTGTTTGGCAAGGTTATTCCCTTTCCAATTCATCTATCTGTAAACAACATTCAAATATGAAAGCACTGATTTATTTTAACATGCTGAACTGCTGTTCCTGACCTATATTATTCTGAAACATCTGTTGCCCTACATTTTTAGGTTTTGAAGTAGTGTAAAGCCTACAGTATTTGGTCAGGTCTTGTATTGACTTTGTCTCAAATTCCTCTTTGATGTTCATTTTGCTTGAATGATGACTTAAGATATGACTCTTAAAACCAAGTCTTTCTTTCATTGTCCCAAGGTTTCAGTGCATTTCCCACCTCCCCTTGTGAATTCAGAGTTTTAGAATTATCACACCATTTTCGCCCATTCATCTTGGTCACTCAGCTCTGTCTCTGTTCATGTGTATCCTTCTGCTGTCTGTGGAACAGTGACTACCCATTCGCTCTTAGCTAGTGCTCTCATTGGATTTTCAGGAGTCTCCTTGTTTAGTCACTTGGGTATTTTGAAAAACATACTGAGCGGTAATTCCTGAAGCCTCCAAAAATTTTTTTAAAGGCATCTTTTTAACCTAACATAATGTTTTCCCTTTTGTTTATAAATGTGTGCCTTACTGGGTCATCAATGCCATGTATACTTCCTTAAATAAAATAATTATGTGATGGCTCACTATTTAACCATTGCATTTCTACAAAATTCCTTAACCAATTAGGAAGATTTGAGTCCTGGAAATGTTTTCTTTTTCCAGTTAACATGTGGATGATAATATTTATTCTGATCTGTTTATAATAATCAACACAGACCACTCATAATACCTTTTGGATGTCACTTGTTTTCCCATCTACTTTGTTGGGTTGGTTTTTTTTAATTGTTTTGTTTTGTTTTGTTTTTTGTTGTGCTTGTTGTTGTGGCGGTTTTTTGTTTGGTTGGGGTTTTTTTTGTTTGTTTGTTGGTTTTGTTTGTTTGTTGTTTTTAGTTTGTTTCTTTGTTTGTTCTCTGCCCTGTATTCTGGTCCTGCTCTTCCCTTGGTCTTATACTGCCTCAGCTCCCTTCTCCTCCCCTCTGTATAAAACTGGTTTTTGCCCTCCAAATCTTCCCAGCTCACAGTCATTTCCTGTTGCTGTTTCCTGCCTGTGCTATGCATTATATTGAGGCTTGGCCCGTTGGGCTTAGTGTAGTTTGACTTGATGCCAGGGAAGCCATGAGAAGCGATGGCCTCACTGGCTGCTGACAGCTCATTCCTGAGCGAAGCAGCTGCAGGTAAATTTGGTTCTCTGATGAGAGCAACCCTTTTATTTTTATTCCACCCAACCCCCCCCCCCCCCCGACCGCC
>JAAGNO010023782.1:25000-27910 GCA_033439905.1 Ceryle rudis | reverse complement strand
ATAAGGGGCCCCGCTAATGACTAAGGGAAAGAGATTTTTCTGGGTAATTAGTTTTTAATATTCCATGAAAAGGGGGGGGGGGAGGGGGGGGTGGGTGTTGGCCAAAAAACCCCGAAGTAGAGGGATGAAGAGGACAACAAAAGCCTGTTTTTGTGGAAGGCGCAAGAGGAGGATGAAGGGCTGAGGCAGGGCTGCCCAGGCTGGGCGAAGGCTCTGCAGGGGCAGGGACCCTGCGGGAACCAGGGAGCAAATCAAACCCAAGTAGAATTATTATTCAATATGTGTACCCGTGAATCCGGACGCAGTTACAGGAATTATTGCTAATAATGAAAGCTATATATCAAAGGTTATAAAACTCCTGTGTGCTGGGACACTATTTTTCTAGGCTTTGTTCTGAACCATTAAAGATGACATATTGAGTTTGTGTGCCTTTGTGTTTAGTAAGAGACATTTAAATCTGATTTTAACCTAAACTGGCAATTTTGACATTTGTCTCTGGTCTTTAAAGCAGGAGCTATGATGCCACCGAGCGGGGGGCGGTGGGTTACCCCCCCCCCCCCAGCCTCCGTGCCCTCACACAGGGGGGAAGAAGCGGGCAGGTAATTAATTTGTTAGATCATCAGTGATTCATGTTAAATAAAACCATCAGTCTCCGTGCAATTCTCCCTGGGAGGAAAAGAAAAATAGAAAAATAAAAGGAAAGAAAAGGAGGAGGAAAAGAAACGCCTCGTGCCGAAGAGACTGGGGAGGGAGCAAAGGGAGAGCGACGGGCGTGCAAACGGGCCACGTTTCATCGCGGCCACGATGGGATGGGGTCCCCTGGCTGACGGGCACCCACAGCCCCATGCGGCGTGTGCGGTCCTGCCCCAGCGCCACAGCATCCCCTGGGAAGCAGGACTGTCCCCGTGGGTAGGTCCAACTCCTTGTACAGGACCAGAGAAGGAAATGATCCCTGCCCCCGGCGTCCCACCACCACCCGCGCCAAGTGTATTTAGCGTTCAAAGTCTGGGGCTGCCCAGAGCCTGGGCTCAGGGTCTGGACAAGGCAGAGCGCTGCTGATGCCTCATTTGCTGCCCTTCAGGCACCTTCCTCTCATGTCTCACTGCTGAAAAGTCCTTTAGAAAGGGGGGAAACTGAGGAGGAAAGACAATTAGGTGCAATTTGAGTTTCTCATCCCCCTGCAAAAGGGCCATTTAAGCCAGGGGAGGCAAAGGCAGGACGATGTTCCCCACTGAGGACCCATCCTCGCAGGATTTGCAGCGTGGCCTCTGGGAGGACACTGGTGGGTTCACCCAGTCCCATGCTGGGTGTTGTGATTTAACGGCCAGAGCTGCTGCTCGGAGCTGTTTCATCACACACACAGTCAAAACGTCAGATGATTTATGTGGCCGAGCGCGCTGACCTGGCCCTCCCGGCTGTATTTAATGGGAGAGAGGAGCTGTGGCCGCCTGTCCCCTGTCCCCAGCCTGTCCCCAGGGAGCTGCAGTGAGGGCAGCTCCAGCCCCGGGCTGCACACACACGTGCAGGAGCCAAGCACGACCGGGCACTGGATTTTGCCTTGACTCTGGGCAAGACTCCCCTGAAACTTCACCCCAAACTTGCCTGAACTCAGAGCACTTTTTCTGTGATCACTGATTTTTAAACACCGGAAATTTGAAATAATGCAAAAGAGGTTTCCCTCTCTAGAGCTCCTGTTGCAGCAAACCCGTTCAACTCTGTGGTAGCACCTCATGGGAGGAAAGCAAGCATTTAAAACTGGGGAAGTGCTGCAGAAGATACAGCTTTGGGGGATGGAAAGATACTGCTCACACATTATTTGCTCTAGGATCAGAAATCTGAAAATTCTGGAACCTGTAGGTGCTGGAACACTCTGCACGTGTGAGCCAGCACCAGTATGGACCTTGCTGGGCTCTGGGCACCGCTCTGGGGTGGTGCTGAATACCCAGAACCTTTCTGCTTCCTGATGAGTGCTGTCAGCACCAGGCTCTCACTTCCCCAGCGTCGCCGAGGGCCTGATGCAAGAGATGCTGCTTAAATGTAGAACAAACTGCAAATCCTTTTAAGTCCAAATAATCTTCTTCAAACCTGGCATCCCACCAGCTATATTGAAAAACTGTGGCTGAAAACTCAATATTGCTAAACCAGGGGTTTGCTGGGAGACGGGAGATGTTTGCTTAGCACGTGGATGTATTAGCAAGCGAGACGGTGTTAAGCCCCTGTGGGTGTTGAGCTCGGCAGAGGGTCCCAGGGCCCCGCAGGAGACCCCTCCAAGGCTGGGTGCAGGGCAGCAGGGGGTGTTCTCTCTCCTGTTCTCAGGTACAAGAGAGAAGAAGGGAAAACGCACCATCCTGGGTGATCTGGGAGCGAGGGGCATGGCTCTGCAGGCAGGACGGGAAACCCGAGGCCGTGGCACGGGCACGGTCCCGGTGCCGCTCGCGTCCAAGGAGATCCATTGCAGGCTATTTCTGTTGGGAATTGCTTCGCTGCTGACCCTGCTGCTGTCACCACGTAGGAAGCAGCTGACAGATGGGGACTGGCCGGGCTGCAGAAGGGTCTCCTACTGCTGTCCCCGTCCCCACGCCTCAGGTCTGTCTCCTGGTGGGGAGATGTTTCGTGCCACATGTGTATCCACCTGGCAGAACAGGATCCTGGTCTCTTTGGGGGGTCTTTAGAAGGCAATGCAGTGCAAATCCTATGAACCAGCTCCAGATGACTCAAATGCATCACAAGACAGTGGGAAGGACAGTAAAAATGCAGTCAAAAGGACTCCGCAATCTACTTTCCAAATATATTCCCATTGCAGAAAAAGATTTTGTGTAATACACAAGGCATTATACGGTTGCAGAAATATGCACACCTTCAAATATATTGTTCAAGAGATTGGAATTTATTTCCCTCTATTTCCAATGT
>JAAGNO010023782.1:0-20000 GCA_033439905.1 Ceryle rudis | reverse complement strand
GGTATAAACACAGGCAACATCGAAACATTGTGCTCAAAATATTTGTTTTTAGGCAAAACACCGGGAGGCTTTTCTTTTGTAATCAGTGTGAAATGCTTTGGTTTGTACTTGCTGAGACAGAGGTGCAGGGAGACCTTACTGTAGCCTGGGAGACCTTCTTGTGCTTTAAAGGTCCCTTCCCACCCAAACCAGTCTCTGATTCTACAGGTGTGACATCCACGGGATGCTGCCCAGTTTGGTTTTGTCTGGGGGCACTTCCAGGGTGCAGCACTGCCCGGTCGGGGCAGAGCAGCGCCCATCAGGGCAGGGAAGAGGAGCAGGGGACATCACCCTCAGCCTGTCATCCTGTGCTCGCTCAAACCCTGTCCCGGCAGCCAGAAAATCACATCTGATTTGAGCAACCTCAAATTACTTTATCCTCCAGCCCTCCTCTCCCGCTCTGCGTGTGTGCCAGCCCCTCTGCTGCCCACGGGGGTATTCTGAGGGTGGTGGGAAGGGACAATGCCATGCCTCCGGGAACGGGCACCAGCAGCAGGGTGATCACAGGGAGCACCAGTGCCCTGCCTTCCCAGGGATCCCCTTCTGGGCCGGGCACAGCTATAAATAAGCTGTTTTGTGACTGATTCATTTTTATTTCTGTTAACTTTTATCACAAAATAGCAGTCATCGAATCGACACCTCGGTTCCCTTGAGCATATTCCCTCTGGTGTCATTTTTTGATAAATGCCAAGAACAGCCTAGCAGCAGGAGACCATTATCCTGTGACATGCTCCACTCCGCTCACATTATCTCTAAAATAACACGGATGCTCACACAAATCCCCGCAGCAGTTGTGACAGGGACCAGAGGCAGACCCAGCCTGGCTGGACTGGGGCCGCGGCAAAGCAGCCGGCAAAGCTCAGCCGCCTCTCGCTCTTCCCAGTCAGGGTCCATTTCAAAGCTGCCAGGCCCCAGTGAGCAGCTCTGGCTGACGCGGAGGTGGTTAGAAAATGGTAACTCCTTCCCATAGAGGAGGGGGGGAAACTTCAAAGTTTTTAGGTTTAGTATTTTCCACTTCATAATTTATTTTAGGCAGATTTCTGCCTCCTGAGGGAGTGGAGGAGCCCGGAGCATTATGGGAGAAGATCAGCATTGCGCTGCCAGACCCGGGACATAAACTTCTCCCAGATTTTGGAGTAATCCCTCCTTCCCTTTTCCCTTTTTTTTTTGCCCCGTGACACCTCAAACACCCCACAAACTTAAGAACAAAGAGCAAAAGGAGGGAGGGGAACACCAAATCCAAACCCAGCACCGTTCACGTTTCACCTAATCCCCCAAATTTAGATTTTCTTTGTGTTTCTTAATAAGAATCAGGAAAGCTTGAAATTTAATTTGCTATGGAACTGTAATTTTCTGGGGGTGATGTGGGGATACTTTTTTTTTTTTCGTAGTAAAATCATCAAAAAGCCTGTTCAAGCCAGCTAGAGATTAGGTGCTTGGGGTGAGGTCGTGGCGATCCAGGCTCCTTTCATCCTCGCCGAGGGCTCACAGAAGCCGGGGGCCAAGAGCTGTGGTCAGGGGCTTCCCCGCACGGCTGGTGGCCACCGGCCTTAGAGAGATGGTGAAAGAGCCTGCGGCAGAGATCCCCCCTCCCCCTCCTCTCCTGCCTGTGCCCAATAAACACACTCGTCTTGAAGCGTGATGGATTCTGGGCACTCTCAAGAGTCCGATCCTGCTCCCTGGGATCTGCCATCGTTTTGTGTCAACCTCGCACTAGATCAGTATTTATTTTTGTTAATATGACACAATTAAAGGGTAATCGTATCTCTACCTTTCATATCATGTCAGGCAAAACGAACGCTGTTAGGCGGGTGATACTAACGTGACACGATAGGACATAGTTAACGCGATGAAGTGCTCAGATCGTATTAACCTAAGGGAAGAAGGGAGGGAGAGCTCTGGTTTGCCTCACCCTTCTCGGGTGGCTCATCCCTGGAAGCTTTGCTGCTTCCGACTGGAGCCGGTGCCCCTGCGCTGCCTCTGGGACAGTCACAGGTGACAGAAGGGGGGGAAAAACCCCCTCATAAACCACAACTCCTACACCCACGTCCCTCTGGGTGATGTCTCACGCATCTCTGGCCACTTCCCCCTGCTCTGCCCAGGCTCAGCTCTCAGCACGTCTGACACTTGGCACCCTCAGCAACCCTCTCCATCTAACACTTTGAGGCATGGTGGCAAAACTTGGAGGAAATAATTAACAATTATTTCACAGGAGAAGGTTCCAGCTGGAGCAGTATCTGGTGGTTGAACATATATCTAACAAAGGATTGTTATTTAAGCAATAACCCTTGAGAAATTGGTCGTTACCAGCATTAAACGACTCAGCCCATTGCCAAGGATGGTTAACGCTCTAATAAACTGGTCATTAACTGCAGTAACAATGAATTTCGAGGGGATTATTGCTATTATAAACCTTAATCAATGGTTTATAACAGCAATAATGTGGTCCTTTCTTTTAATGGTAAGTAGTGCGGCATGAGCAGCCTGCTTGGAAATATTTTCAGTCTGGCTGATAAGACAAAAGCAGGCGTTACCAGCCCTCCAACTCCAGACACTTCTGGGGAGGAGGAAAGGCCCAGCGAGATCTGTGGTGAGAGGTGGTGAGGTGGCCGTGGCCTTTGCAACAGGACATTGTGTCAGGGGGAGCGTTGGGCTTGGCCAAACTCGTGCCACGGCCTGAGGATGCCACGGGTCCCCTTTCCCTCTCCTTTCCCTGCTGCTGATGTGGAGAGTCCCGTTACAGCCTTGCCTTTGCCAGGTCAGACGGGTGCGTTGCTTATTTACAGTGTGAAAAAGCTGGTATTCAACCCGAGGTGTTCAAAGAACCCTGGTTAATTAAGGTGATGAGGAAAAAGCCTCTGGTGAGTCGGGCGAGAGAGCCCCAGGCCTGGAGGATTTTCTGGAGCAGGGTTGGGAGGAGTCCTCTGCTCCAGCCCTGGAGATGGGGAGTGTGGGGACTTGGGGCAGCCCTCTGCAGAGAGATCAGAAAGCAGCTCTGGCACCCTCCCAGTCTTGTTTTGTGTCCTGGATCCCTTATAAAATAGTAAATGGTATAATAAGGTAACAATTATATATAAATTATATGGTATAATAAGGTAACAACCTGGTCTCGGCATCTCTCCAGGAGGGTTTAAGAAGCATCCCCTTCTCCAGAGCTCGACCGCAGGACGCTGCGTTGGTAACGGCCCGCTCTGCACTTCCTTCCCCAGGGCAGGCTCCCAAGAAATCCCTCGTTGGGCTGAAACTCGTCTCGTCACCCCCATCCAGGGAATTATCTCTGCTTCTGTGTCAAGCAGTCGGGGGCTCAGGCACCTCTGCTATTGCTTCAAAGCTCCAGCAGATCCCAGGAGCTCCTGAGGGAGGGCAAGGCGATCTCCAGCGACTCAGGCTGCAAAGCCCCCAGCCAATGAGTGAGTTGTAATTATGCTTTGACTTTAATGGAGATTTTCTCTCTTCTGTGCTTGTGATTGTTATGGCTCTTCAGAGCTGTTTCTCAAGCCCCGCTCTTATCTCTGCACTCCCTCAGTTAAGCCGGTTGTGGCTGCAGGATTCAGGCATCATCCCGTGATAACCACGGAGAAACCACGAGCTGTCTGGGGGCTTTGGCTGGTTTTGGCCAGTCTTCTAACAGCTTTTCCAGCATGGTCCTGCTCATCCCTCCTTTGGTTGGCTTTTCAGTGTCCCTCAGGGTGGAGGGGGTGGTTGGTGACTGCACTTTTTTTTTTTTCAGAAGAAAGCTGCAATGGAACAAATTGGAAAGTTTACTTCATGTAGCATGGAAATAAAAAAGCTCATTCAGAAAGTTAATGATTTATTTTATAGTTTCATTATCAGGGTCACATTACTCAATAGCATTTCAAACATGTCATTTGTACAAACTATGGTAATTAAAATTTATAACGTACTTCATCAGCGGCATATGAATCTTTTAGCCAGCACTCTGCTGTCATATAAACAGTGTAATTTCAGCTGCAATTCACCCTTTATTGGCTCTCATTTGTGATTTAACAGCCATCAATGACTGTGCTATAAAGAATAAATTAACCATCCGTAAACCTTATGATGACAGGGACAGTCAAACAGACTTAAACTGCCTCCACCAGGCTCTGGTTAGCCAAGAGAGCTCAGACCCGGAGGTGCTGGTGCGAAGGTGTGAGTGCTCCCGTCACCGCGTGCTGGGCACGGCGCACAGCACTGCCAGAGCCTTCTGAGAGGGAGCTTTTTCTCCGCAGGGTCCGGCTGGAGGATCCCTCCCATCCTGCAACTGGTTTGCTGCCTCGCAGGAGGAGTTTCAGCCCATAACAGCTTTAAGCTCCAGCTGCCATCCCTCTCACCACATCTCTCTCCCAAGGTCCCCGTCGTGCTGCATCCCTGCACCCCCCACTGTGACCCCTGTCCCTGCATCCCCCCGACCCCTGGTGAAGCAGCAGCCCCAGGGCTACCAGGTCCTCGCCCAGCACCTGTGAGGACCTGGGGGTCTGAGCCGGAAGCTCCCCAGAGTCCAGCACCTCTGCTCCCACGGCCAGACCCTGCCCACTGCTCTTGGAGAGCGGCAGTCGGCCCAGCGTGGGCGAGAGGCAAACGGCGCAATCCCAAACCCCGGCACTCCCAGCCCCGCCAACCTCAACGGGCCCAAGAGCAGCTCCACAATGAGCAATTTCTTAATCGGGGGCTCCTTGCAGCCAACAATTATCCAACAGCTTATTTGTGCCCATCTTTTGCAGAGGGAGCAATAGGTTTTAATGGGATCCCTCCTCTGCTTAGAGCTGACACTGTACAAAGCTAATAAATGATATGGATTGGATTTGTTACTGAGACATCTCCAAGGAGCCTGGGTCATACAGGCCAATAAAATTGGCCTCATAAATTTACCCTGACACACAGGATTACTCCAGCATTGCTGAGGTCACCTTCTCACACTGATTTATTGCCAGCCCATGGGTTAATAATACTGTTTACGGGGTTGTTGTTTTCCCCTACACGTAGCAGATATTAATCAGCGCGTCCACGGCTTTTCGGAGCTCTGGGGGCGGGCGCAGCGCGGGGGAGACGCTGGGTGAGGACCTGGTGGGGAGGGTGCATCTGATTTATTTTCTAGGCAAGAGTTTTTGTGTTTCAAAGATCTTCCGCAAGACCTCTGCGGGAGGAGGTAAACTTTTCCTTCGCCGAGTGCCGAGGGCGAGGGGGTGGCACTGGAAGGGGTTTTGGCCATTCTCGTTTTTGGGAAGCATCTCTGGCGCTTCGCGCTGTGCTTGCGCAGGCGCTGGGGACTTCTGATCCGGGGGAGGGATTTCGAAATTCAGAAAACTGTCATTTCCACTTGACGTGTCCCTCGGGGGAGTGAGCAGCAGCACAGTGTCTCCCGCACGAGGAAAGCCAGAGGGTGGGTGCAGCCAGGCCGCTGCCTCTGCTGGAGGGACGAGAAGGTGCCGCTCACAAGCGGAAAGCTCACGGCGTCATTTCCCAGGCCCCGGTTGTGCTCCGCAGCCCGGGTGTGCAGTGGGCTGTACTAGACGCCCAGATGCTGCTTTTCCTTACAAAGCTGCGTGCCCGCACCCCACGCTGGCACCTCACAAGGCTAAACGTGTGAATTCCATGAGAAAACACATGGAAAAACACAGCTTGGGGAGTTGCCTTCTCTGCCCACCCCGGTTCCCTCTCTCGGCACTTCCGATTTCCTGCGTTTGCCGGTGTTCAAAACTCCGCAGCCAGAATCGAGGCGGGAGGAAGGTGGGGCAGGGCTGTGTGTCCGTGTATCCGTCTGTGACCCTCTGTCCCTGCTCGGGCAATGCTTTTGGAGGTGCTCTCTGTCCCTCTCTTGGGCTCGGAGAAGGCACCGTGTGTTCAGCAGCCCCGCAGCCGAGGCCCGGGGCCGGCAGCCTCGCTCCTGCTGCTTCGTGTTATTTTCATCCTGCCGTAATCGGAGGGGACAGGTGAGATGTGCTTCAAAACACTGTAATCATATTTTAAATGGAAATGAAATGTGTGAATTAAATGTAAATTACAGCAGAATGGAAGGACAATCACTATTAGTTAAGGTCTGACACCTATTTTTGCAGACCTTTCCTAAATGCCACAACTTGTTTCTCCGCACTTGTGACGAGGACTTGTAATTACGTGGCAGCTGCTCCTGCAGCCGGGCGGACGGTGGGTACCGAGGGGGGCCTGTGTCTTTTAAATAGCTCTGGACTGCTTGTTGGGTCTGGGAAATTATGAAGCAGCAAAGATATTTTTATTTGGAAGCCATGAAAATAAACCTTGGTGTTTTCCCCCTGAAAAGGTGAGGCCGTAATACAAAAGGACGTTTTTATAGAGCCAATTTATTTAAGGGTTCCCCCATTTGCTTTTATATTGGAAAAATATGCGCTCTGCCAATGAACTGCAATTTCTTCTTTATCTTTAATCCCTACCCCACCTCTTCCGAGCTGTTCCCGCAGCCTCCGAAGCCTCCCAACAAAGTCTCACTTCATTTTTCACAGCGGGAAGCATCCGCGGGCCCTCACCAGCCGCGGCACCGGCGTGTTAAACACGGCACACGCCGACGGGCAGAGACAGCCCCTGCCCTGGGGAGGCTGCAGAGCACGGCGGCAGCCGAAGCAGCTAAATGATTGTTCAGGAAGGGGAGGTGAGGCCCGGCGAGATGAGAAGCGACACTGCGGGGCCGTGGCACAGCTGAGGGACAGCCTCCCTGCCCAGCAGAAGTTGACTACAATAATGAGACAACTTACGTGCAGTGAAAATGGTATGTTGTGGGAAAAAATAGCGCCGAGCAGAAAGTGGTGTCAGGCTGCTCCTCGGGTGACATCTTTGTGATTCAGAGATTTCCTCCTGCGCCCGTTGTTCTGCCTGTCTCCCTGCAAAGATAAAACATTTACTGTTCTCATTATCACCGGGAACTTTTCAGCTGGGAAAAAAGAGAATCCTTGTCCCAAGGAAGCCGAGAGCTAAGTGTTGATTTAATCTATTATTAATACCTGGGGCTACTGGCAAATTCTTTATTTTCAAAGTCCTGGGCAGTAAATAGTCCAATGAAAACCAATAGCTCTGAGACCTGGAAGATATTGTCACATTGCTCTGATGTGGATGAGCTTAGGTGATGAAAGGCCCAGCTCAGGGCATCACAGGGGGTGCGCCAACATCTTCATGGACTGTCCGACGCTTAGCCACACTCAGAGCCTGCTCTCAGCCAGGGGCCAGTTCCCACCCAGTGGCACACGCCACGGAGTGAGGAGAGATGTGAACATCCCTTCTGCTTTGGGCACCTTACAAGAACGAGCTGAGTGTGCAGGAGGCCAAAGACAGTGCCCGTGGTCCCTCTCCCGCAGCACTGCCCGAGTGCCCACTCCCCGGCCTCAGAGCTGGCAGCCTCAGCCAGGAGTGTGGAAAAGGAACCGTTTTTTTTTTAATTTCTCAGATTTCCCTTCCCTGTTTCAAAGCAGGAGGATATTTGGGCTTAATTTCTTGCAGTATTGAACCGGGGGAAATATATCATCACATGTTGGGATAATCACAACATTTAATTCTGGTTTCAATAGTTCTTACAGATATATATATAAAATACATTGAAACAAAATGCTTTTTGAAATGGAAAAAAACCCTATGCCATTTAATTCCTAAAAGGTCAAACTGAAATGCTTTGGCCTTATCGAAATGATTTTCTCCTTTGATTTTTCTTTCCAAATGCAATTTCATCAAAATCAGGGCATTTCCGCAAATGTTTCACCTTTGGTGAAATGGCATCTTCTGACCGAGGAGTGTTTGCGGGGAAATTTCTGACCCGCTCTCGCCAGGAACGAGCCACCCGCTGCGGCTGGACGGGAGGAGCGAGGGCTCCCACCGGCGCCCGGCCACGAGCCCTGGCAGCGCAGACGGGCTCTGGGCAGGGCTTTTCAAAGGGCTGGAGATCGGATGCCAGGAGACCAGTGCAAGGGCTCTCCCGGTGCACGAGCGAGGGCAGCCGGTCTCACGCAAAGCCCAGCCCGTGGCTGAGTGCGGTGCTGGATCGGGCCCAGCGGCGCTGCAGGGGGTGCCACCCCAGCACCCCAAGAACAGGCGTTTGTCTTCCCCTCGCAGCCAGCCCTGAGCGGGGTGGGACTAAGGGGGAAATGTCTCTCATTCCTATCAGGTGATTCACGGCCCTGGTCCCGTGGCCAATCCTCCCTCCTCCCCGAGCGAGAGCGCTGGGAGGATCCAGAGCCTTCCTTCCTATTTTTCCAAAGCTTGCAGCATTGTCAGAAAGGAAAGGGTACCATCTGGTTAGCCCTTGTTTACTGCACACCCTGCCAGTTTGAGCTTATTAATCATATTTACCCAAGTATCTTAATTACTCCCTGTCTAGCGACTTGCCTTGCACTCAGCTGTTGACCCGCTCCCCTCCCCTCTCCCTCGCTCTTTTTTTTTTTCTCCTTTTTAATTCCTTTCTATCATTAATCACAGGAGCAGCGTGGGCAGAGGAATCCGCAGCTCGGCGCTGGCTGGCGGTGGTGCTGCTCTCACAGCCGACGGGCTGGAGTTCACCTCCAGATCCTGACAAACTTCGCAACGGGTCCGGCGGGCTCCGAGGAGGGCGAGAGGGCGGCTCGGGCAGCTCGAGGGGTCAGTCCTTCCCCTGACCGCAACTGCCCCGTCCGGCTGGGTGCACGGGGCTGGGGGCTGCCCAGGCTTGCAGGGGTGTGAGCTTGTGCGAGGAGACACGATTAAAGATGGTAATTTGTTGATCCAGGCTCTCCCGGCGCTCCAGTGCGAGAGTGGCACCGTTTTCTTTACGACCTCATAAAGTCACAGCCGAGAGGCCGATTTGGAAAACAAACTGCCTCAGGTTGACAGATAATTAGATACAGGGGACATATTATACGCCTTTGCATATAAATGCGCTCTGAAGCACGTTGGTTCATCAGAAGTTTAGGCTACGGGAGAAGCAGGTACTCCCGGCACATCAGGATATATGTGCTGGTGCAGCCTTCAGCCGACAGCTCCATTTTATGGCCCTTTCATCTTCTGTTTGCCCGTGTGCTGTGAACACAGATGCACTTTGGAGGCAATGCTAGTTTGGTTTGGTTTGGTTTGGTTTGGTTTGGTTTAGTTCAGTTTGGTCTGTGGATTTTTTACCCCAGCAGCCTTCCGAGCTTCCTTCTTCCCACGAGATGAGGCTTGCGTTTTGCATCCTGGATTTTCTGCTCCTGTGCTTGCAGCAGGGAGGAGTGGCTGAACGGGGATTCATTACTATTATTACTATTTTTGTGCTACTATATCAAGTCCAAACCTCACTCTTCCTGAGAGTGAGCCCGCTGAGAACTGCAGAGCAATTCTGAAATGACATGGTCCTTGTATTTATACGGCAATTCCGCATCCTGCTCTCCCAGCCCCCAAACCACGAGGTTTCAGATATTAAAACAAAACAAAACAGTTGGGTTTCTTTTTATGTACTTCAAGATTTAAGGTGTTGTCCAGTCGTGTTGTCAAGCTCTCAGGGTTTGCTTTTCCAAATGAAAGCCAAGATCCCTGTACGACCATGGATCCTGCTGGGGGTATTTTCAGAGCATAACCCCAACTTGCAGGATCTGATCACATTTTGCACGTGTAGCTGCATATCCCACTGCTCACCTCTCAGCGGCTTCCTCCCCCTCTAAATCAGACCTAAGACAACCCCTCTTTCCCAGCTCCCTCCCCTTTACTTTTGGGGTGAGACAGGATATGTCAATTAACAGACCATATTCCCTAGGAAAGCATCACTATCAGTCCCTCTCCCCCAGAAAGGTAAAATAAAAATGTGTGTGGGAAAGATAAAGCTGTCAGAAAAGGAAAGGGAGAGAAAAACCCCAACCCTGAACCCCCAGCAACCTCTATGGATGGAGGTGATATAAATAGAGTTGCTGTCACTTTGATGAATTAGATCTTTTGTTAATTAGGATACATTGATTTAAGGGTTGTCCAACCAGATAGACCTCTTTCCTTTCCCTTCCCTTGCAGATTACAGCCCAGGGTGGTGGCAGCGCATCTCCCTCCCTGCTTTTTGTCGCCTCCTTCCTCAAAGATCTCGTTGCCACTTACACGTGAAAAAGGAACCCGGGCGAAGCCACCCAGGCGATGAGGCTGAGCTGGCAACGCTGTGGCTCCAACAAGCCTTTGGTGGAGAGCCGGACACGCCGCTGGGCTTTTCTGGCCTATCTGACACTTGCACCCAACTTGGCCTCCCCTCCCTTTGGCCTTTGCAAACCGGTGTCCCCGTCGCTCTTGCCCCTCAACAGCCGCTGGCTCCGCTGAGCCCCAGATTTATGGGCTATTTGCACTGGCACCCGCCCCAGCTCCTGCCCGCGCTCCCCGCAGGCTTCCAGGCTTTGCAGGTTTCCTCGCTGCCTCTTGTCGTCACTTGAGCACCAGCGAGTCGGAGGGAGAGAGGGGAGAAAAAGTGCTGTGCTGTGTGGATTATTGTGTGTTTGTCATCTGGAATGGTATAAGCTGTAGGTACAGCATCTCCCAGCGGTGATTTATGGCCCCTGTCAGGCAGCACCAGCGCTTTGTCTGCTGTAGCGTGGAGGATGAATGCAGTGCTGTCAGCCCGGGCAGGGCAGGCTTTCTCTCGCTCGGCTCCGCACACTCGCTCCCCATTTCACGCCACTGAACATAAACAATCTTTTGTAAACCTGACAGTCACACTTGCTTCTTTGGAAACATAAAGCAGGAACGTATGACTCGGCTTTCATTACCCAATTTCCTCGGCTGTGCAGAAAGCTCTCCAGGAAGACAGGGAAGAGGAGACCCCCGAGATATCCCAAAAAAGCTAACGGGAAGGGACGCACCTACGCGGCACGTACCTGCCACTGCCGGCCTGAACACGCGTGCCCACGCAGGCGGGCGCTGCAGTGCTGCACGCCCGTACCTCCCGCTGCAGCTTTGACACACAAACGTGCCCCTCACAGACAGAGCCCCACCGCGCGCCCGCAGCACTGCGCGCTGCCTTCCTCGATTGCTGCCCTTCATCTCCCTCCCTCAGCCAGAAGATCTAATAGCGGCATAGCGCCGGGATCCCAGCCGGCTCCAGCATGGGCTCTCACCTGCCCGCCAGAGGTAACAGAAAGTCTTAGAAAAACCAGTGGCCTCTTATTACTATTAATAGGATTTGTAATAATCCTGTATATGGAAAATGTCCTGAGCTCTCTGTTGAAATTCAGCTTTGCCCAGAGATAGAAGAGGGTGTTGAGAAGTTAGAGTGGGAAAGGGGTGGAAAGGCAGGGGAAGAGCCGGCACCTCCAGCACGAGCGAAGAGCATCAGGCAGAGGCTGCTGTCCGCACTGCGCCCCAGGAGGCACTGGGGCTACGGAGGGTGCAGGGAAGGTGGCCGGTGAGCCAGACCCTACACGTGGTGTGAGCTGCTCTTCACTAACGACAGGGGTGTGAGAAGCTCTAGGACTGGGAGCACTTAGAGCGGGGACAGACGGGCCATCTTGTCTGAAGTGCTACCGGGGATATACACGCTCGGCCTCAGCCCGCGGAGTGCGGGAACCCACCCTGCTGTCACCCGCTGTGGCGAGATTTAGTCACTGGCACAAAACACCGAGAATTTAAAGCCTGCCGAGGGGCAGAGTAAATGCTGTTGGTCTTGTGGATGGTATAAAAGGCATGAGGAGTAGGTTCCATCTTGGTCCGACTGCAATTTACTGCTCCAGCTTTGAGCAAGAGCGTGGCTCTTGTGCAGACAGCAGACGAGGCCAGGGGGGCTCGCTCCTCTGTCAGTGCTTCTGGTTCCCGCTGCCCCCAGCCCCTCACTTTTCATCATCAGAAAAAGCTCATTGGATCTGCCCAGCCCTGGAGGTGTCCCAACAGCTGCTGGTGCCTCGCTGGCCCCGGGCGAGCCGGGCGAGCCGCGCTTGCCATATTTTACAAGAACAGCTGCAGCCTTGCTGGGAACATTTCTTCGCTGACGCACTCCTTCCGTTCCCGCCTTTGGCGTTCCGCTCTCCGTCCTCGCAAATCCTTCCCCGTGACTTTGAGATCGGGGCGGGGCACAGCAGAGGAGGGAAATATCTGGCGAATTGTTTGCTATTTTCATTTCCAGATGCTTTGTTTTGGAAGTCCCTTCATGTAAGCCTGAGCGCTGAGTCTCGGACATCTGCCGAGGAGAAGCCCACTCGATATCAATGCGAAGAGGATGCTGGAAGGGCACGTTTTGGGAGGGTCTTGTTACCCCCAGTGTGGCCCAGCCTGGTGGCACAGGTTGTCTTTGCTTAGGGAAACACACCCTTTAAAAATCTGCATAAATCTGAGTAAGAAAACAAGCTGGTGTCTTACACCATGGCCTTTTCCATGGCTTTAAGAACAATTCTTTATGCTTGTGAGCACAACCAAATGGGTATTTTAGCGACAGCGCCGTCTCCTCGCATTTGGCTGCTGAGAGAGCAGCTCTGTTACAGGCTGGGATGGTTGGGGCTGACCAGGCTGGAGAGAGGCAGGAACCACAGAAAATGTGAGTAACCAGTTCAAGGGATCAGTGACAGGAAAGGGAACTTTCCTGGCAGGTTGCTATCGAAGTCTGTCGGTTCAGGGGTGACTCGTTGTTGCCACAACCTCATGGAGAGTCTCCGTATTTGTGTAAGTGCTGCTGGGTTTGCCGGGAGCTTCCTGCAGAGGGAACAAACCGGCCGGGCAGACCTGAGCCAAAAGTGACACCGAATCACTCATTCACAAGTAAGAATAATTACAACAGCAGATGATATATGAAAAAGGGGGGGAGGGGAAAGACTGGTGAAGCCGGAGTGATGCTCTGAGCCGTGCTTGGCGGCTGGTTCAAGAGCTGGGTGAGTTCCGAGTCATCGGCGCGGTTCCGGATTTTAAGAAGAGGCACCTTCTGCAGCCAGCGACTGGTGGAGAGAGCAGGAGAGAGCCATGCCAGCTGACAGGGCACCTCTTCCACAGGATAATCATTTTAATGAACCGTCAGTGGCTGCAAGGTTACGTCTTTAAATTCACGTCTGCCTCCTCTCATCGTACCATCATCATAAACAGCGCTGGCTTTAGAGGTGTTGTGTTTAATTGAAAGTTCATTTGCAAATCCCATCAATTTGCTTTTCCCTACAAACAACCTATCATCTTACTTAAGAACAAACCCAGCAATTTAATGGAAAACAAGCTGTTAGCAGAGAAATGATAACGAGGTGACTGGTTTGGAGGGCAGTGCACTAAACGACAATTCAATTATGTTGTTGTCTGATGTTCTTTCATAACAAAATAATTGGCTGCTGTATGGCAACTTCTGAAAAAAAAAGAAATGGGACCAGCTGCTCCTCCTGGTGATAAGTGTGGCTGGGAATGGAGGATCCCAGGCCCTGTCAAACCCCGCTTGTACTTGCCTGGTACTTTGCAGAAAGCTTAGAGGAAAAATACACACTGGGGGAAAGAAACAATGGAGCAAATTGTTTAGCCCTTTCCGCATACTTGGAGCTCCTTCCTCCTTCCCAGGGACAAGGGAGAAGCCAGACAGGATTTGCTAAAGCTGAGGGAAGGGGGGAAAAAAGGGAAAGTTTTTCCCTGAAATAAATATATTTGCCATCTCTGTGTGCACAGCCACACGTACCCACGGACACACACGTGCACCTTGGCCACGCACCAAGGCCTGGCTTTAGTGCTCAGCTTGCTTGGTGCAAACACCAGAACAAAATCCAGAGCCCAGCCCAGAGCCCAAATCCCTGCGCGAGAGCGGGGCCAGAACCCCGGGGGCAAATCCACCCGCCCAAGGTCGTACAGGAGGTCAGAGGGATGTGCCACAGCCACCCTCCTGTCCCACACCGCTCGCCATTCTGCCACCCTGCAGCTATTTGTTCTGTTTACCATTGAGCTTGTCCTCTACACGTCTGCTGAAAACACCCCAACCTTCACCAGAACTGCAGCTGGAGTTACACACATGCCACTGAATTCCCAGCCGGTGCTTTGTCACCTGGGCAGGTCGCTGCTGCCTCTGCAGAACACCATGGAACGTCCTGAAGCTCCAAGGGGACCAAAGACTCGGACTCGTTCTGCCAGGGGGGTCGAATCCCCCCTTTTGCAACAAGCGCTTCCCGGCGCCCAGGGGCCGCGTGTCTCACCCAGCGCTGGCCTGGCAGTTAACTCAACGTCTGTTGAGTTTTAATGTTATTTCCCTGTGCTGAAGGATCCATCTTAAGCTGCCCCCATCCCAACGGCACCGTTTCTCCCCATCCCACCTGGGGGGTGTCATGGTTTGGGGTGGGGCTGGCCACAAGCCACATGACAGATTGCTTTCTATTGATCACTGACCGGGACTGAGCAGAGTTAGTCCCGTTCTGACTCACACCAGGACACGGGAGCGCACATTTCCAGGAGGAGAATTGATTGTTTTCTCCTGCAGCTGCATTTGCTGTACACAGGAGTTATGGGGCTTTCCACACCTGTGAAAGAAACATTATCCTCAGCCTTCAAGGGTGAAGCATCTTATATTTAGTTGGACTAAATAATGATTCTTCTCTATCTTTCATATCAGGATTTAAGAGCACCCTGGAGCTACAAAGTTTATTAGAACCCATAAGAAGAACTGTACCATAAACGGGACAACCGTGGCCATAAACCCGCACCTTGAAGTTGTAACAAATCCTGGGATGTTGAAGTAGGACACAGTCTTGTCTCAGTCAGCAGAAAGGAAAAGAAAAAAAGGAAAGAAAAAGAAGAAATGCAAACATAAGCAGAAAAGAGGCCTGGAAATATAGAGGAGAAGAAAGGGAAAAATAATAATATTAAAGAAGAGCATGCTGCTTGCATAGCCCTCTCAGCAGGAGCCCTGGGACAGGTGCCCACATGATAAAATGCAACTCAGATTAATGGGGAGAGAGAGGAAGGGGAGCCTGAAGGAGGAGAGGGAAGGCAAGGTGAAAGGAAGGAGGTGCTGGGGGGATTTATGAGATGCTTACGGAGGGAGGGTCATTCGCAGAGGTGATGGGCGGCTCACGTGGCTTGGCTCGGCAAAGGGGACGCGGCCGGTCAGGTGGGTGGCTCCAAAGCCACCCCTCCTCTCGCCTTTGGGCAAGACCCAGCGCCAGTAACGGGGACAAAGAGCTGAAGGGGATAAAACCCCAAAGAGCTGGGACAGAGATGGGGGGATGCCTCGGAGCACCACTCGCTGTGGTGCGAAATGGGCTCAGAGACCCCCGGCCCCCTCCGAGGCACAAGCGCTTGGCTGCCCTGTGCCTCTGCTCTGCTGCCTTTCCTATCTCTTTAACTTTACTGCTTTATTTTATTGTCACTTATTTAGCTTGAATTTCCTCCTAGTGGTAGCCAAATTCTTTTCAGCATCTCAGCCTCCAAGGCCTCTCCATTTCCACCTCTCATCCACGCCAAGCGGGGGGCTGAAGCATTTTGGTTTGTACATTTTCTGCCTTCTGCAACCATCGCAGACACGCGATTTGGAGATGCCAAAGGACTTCTGGGATTTCAGGCAACTGGGGCAGGCTCTGAGCCGCCTCCCGCACGCTCCAGAGGCTGCAGAAGCCAGAGAGAACCCTGGCCCTCCCCTCCAGCCTTCACTCTTTTGTCACATCGGGTTATTTCTGCTGCTGTTGAATAGATTAAATGACAGAGGGTTTTTTTTTTTAAGTAATTGAGTTTTATTTTGGAGAGGGAAAAATGGAGAGCTAAGTGGGAAAAGGAGGGAGATAGGAATAAACCACACATCTTTTTATATAGGATCCACAGTTAATTCTTAATTAGAACTGACAGATGCTTCTCCCATAATCCTATTCCCAACATGTTCTGTTTGCTTTGTTTGGCGCTGCATGATACATGGTGGCATCGTAATGACCTTTCGCAACTCCTCCTGGAAGTGTTATTGGCACTCCAATGATTTATTGCATGTTCCAGTTGATTACTGGGCCATTTGTCAACATTTTTTTTTCGCTCTCCATAAACCTGTCTCCTGTGTCACAGACATTCGCTAGCATGAAAATTTAAACAAATACAGTGTGCGGCTTGTACTCAGCGTCTGACTTTGACTCCAGGCTTCCAGCACAGATTCCTCCCGGCCTCGGTGAGCGCTGGGACTCTGCAGCTCTGCCGGCAGCAGACGATGGCAGAACTGGGAGCTGCTCAGGAAGCCTGGCTTCAGGGAGCCCTCTCCGGGTGATCCGGGCTAGTTGCTCAATTGTTTATTGGCATTTTGGTACCACTTATGGGAATGGGGGAAAATCAGTACTGGAATTAAACACCAAAATAATTACCCTTAAAACGACTGCCTGAGGACAGCCTCTATTCTCTCCCCCAGCTGCTGTCACGGGGTGAGCGCAGCGGAGACGAGCAGGAGGAGCAGGACGAGGGCCAGAGCTGGGCTGGGGGCACCAGGGGTGCGTTTTGAGGCACAGATCCGAGCGCAGCCCAGGAGCACGATGAGCTCCTGGCCTTAAGGTTGGACTTCATGATCTTGAAGGTCTCTTCCAGCTGAAACTATTCTATGATTCTATGAGCCTCGCCAAGGAACAGCCTTCGGGGAGATTACAAAGCAGGCACCACTCAACTCACTGATGTTCTTTGGGATCAAGGGGGGCTAGTGTGCCAGACCGGCCAAAGTTCCGAGGACAAAAATGCCATGATTCACAGGACTGAAAAGGACCAGCTCTTCTGGTGCCGGTGCAGTCCCAGCCCCCTGGGCACCCTGAGATGGCTGCCACAGATGTTGGACTCGCTGATCTCCAGCGGTCCCTTCCAAGCCCTACCATTCTAAGCACACAGAATCACCTGCCTGCTTTAGAAATCTTGGCCTGTAAGTAACCTGGATATAGTGGCTGCTACAGTGGCCTGGAGCATCTGCACTGCATTTCGAGGAAGCTTTTCCAGGCACTCGTATAAATCACCGCTCTGCTGCAGTAAAGGAAAGGTATTGTTTCACTGCTGTGACATCAATGCAGGCCACATAAATAATTTTTTATTAAGTGTGCAGTGCCCTGTAAAAATACACACACCATCCGAGGATACTGCAGAACGAATGCAGAAGCACGGCCAGCTTTAAAGACTCTTCTCGGTCCAGAAGAGGCTGGGATGAGAAAGGGAACTCGCTGGGGTGGGGAGAGGGGTGGCTGGGTCTTTTTTCAATTCCAGCTCAGATCGGCATGTAATGTATGGCTTAATTTCCTCTCAAATTAGACACTTGATAAAAAAAGTTATTATATCTGTCAAGTTGCCAGTGCTTTTTATGAGTGTGATAAACTAAGAACCACTGCTTTACAAACCTTGATAGGATGTTTCAGTACCTGGAAAACAATTTTATTGCAGCCTGGACTACTAACAAATTGCAAATACTGATTAAGTCATAAAGTTACAACAACATTAAAAAATAATGAGAGGTTATTGCACAAGGGGAAGGCTCTTAAGCAGCGGATGCAGCCGCCAGATTTCCATTGTGCACAGTAACAGGCCAACCTGCGCGGTGCATTTCTCCCAGAGAGCGTTCCCAGCCGCTCTCCCATCCGCGGCGGACGCTGGGGGAAGCCAGGCTGGGTTCTGGGGATGGGCAACAGAGAGATGGGCAGTTTCTTCCCTCTGCAGCTGTGCAGGGACCCTGTTAATGTTTCATTAACATCTGCACTCTGCATTTTTCTAAGCAGAGGGATTTGAAGCCAGAACTTTGCACAGAGACAGCTCTGCCAGGGCCCGGCCAGGACAGAGATCCGGGTCTGCAGATCCTGCTAGACTGGCCTCCTACAAACACAGGGCAAGAAAGGTCCTCCTGGATGCCAGACCCTCCCCAATTTCCACTGGAGTAGAGGAGCCTGCTGGGCTCCCCACAGTGACAGCATCTGAAGAGGAGCGAGGGCAGCCTGGGGCTGCAGAGGCCCAGCACAGCACCCCTCAGTGGTGGCAGCCACCCCCACTAGCCCTCCAACACTCATCTCCACCCCATCGGCTCTGAGCAGGAGTCCACAAGCTACTCCACACTGTCTGAAGTAAAGGGGTAAGAACGCAGCAGCATCATGAACCCACCTGAAATACAAGCTGACGTTCACCCTTCTCCTCCCGACCATCTGCCGAGCTCTGTGCCCTTGCAGGTGCTCTGAAAGTCCCTCGGCCCACGAGCTTGCAAACCAGGCTCAGCTGGGACTTCCCACCTGGCAGAGCCTCCTGATGGCACCTCTGCCGTGGAGCAGCCCGAGGTTCTCGGGGTCCTTGTCCTTGCTTTCTGCTCCTCAACAACAAACTTTGTAACTCCTCCTCCTCACTGCCTCCCTCTAAGGCCGTGCTCAATTGCTGCATTACCGCACGGCTGAACTAACGATGCTGCGATTAAAAACATTTAGGGTATTGCCAATAAGGTGGATTCCTAAAGCTGATGAAGAAATGTTCTCTGAGGAACATAATGAACGTGGTGAAAGAAGCAAACAGGCAGAAAGATGAAATTAAAAGTGAGAAAATGGCCTCTGGTCAAGCAAGATGGTCCTGTGGAGAGGACACAGTGACCCCAAAAACGGGTCTATTCCTCCTTCCTTGACCTGGCCTGCGAGAAGACCCCCTTTAGCTCTCCAAGACCGACGTCACCAACAGATCTTTTCATCTGACTCACTTAAAAGGAAAATTAGAGAAAAATTATCACAAAGGTGGGGACTGGGAGAATCTTTCTTCTTTTTAACTAAACGTACTGTAATAAAAAATGGCCTTTCTTCAATGCTTGGCTGGAAAGGTTTCCAGGAGCTGTGGTGTCCCCTGCAGACCCTGCCTCCAAGCAGGACCTCCGCAAGGCTGGGTGGCAGCGGAAAGCAGAGCCCTGCGCGGGGAGCTGATCAGCTGGGTGCGGAGCAGAGATGCTCACGCAGACCCGCCAGCAGACCTGCTCCGCGACGGTGCCTAAGCTCATCAGAGCTGGCTGCTAATGCAGTTCATTAGCTAAGACGCAGCCCTGCACAGATGTAGCTACTCCGGTGCTGGTGCCAGGAATGCCCATGTCACTGCCAGCCTCTGTGTCCTTCCATGCCCCTTACCTCGTAAGGAGCACAAAGACTGCTGGAACAAGCCCCTGCCAGCCCGAGGAGGGTCCCTTGCTGCCCAGCCCAGTCAAACGAGGTTGGTCCCCCGTGTGCAGTGAATCAAGTGCCGTAGCCATCCAGGACCACTCTCTGCAAGGCTCCTCTCCTCGGCTGTGTCACCCCTGATGGCACACGCTGCCTGGCAAGAGGCACCTTGAAACCCTGAGCCTGGGAACCGTCTGGGAGCTCAGCGCGGTCCCCACTCTGCTCCACCACCTCGCACGTCCCTGAAGGCGAGCGTGGCTGTGACTGGCACCCTATGGAAATAGGTGCTGCTTACGAGCGCGATCTAAAAGCGTTTTCTTATGCAAACACAGAACTGGCATTTTGCTAGATTTAGGGAAGTAGGCAAGACGTATTTGTCTGCGGAGGCTTTGCACCTTCGGCAATTATGTCTGCAGTCTGGAAAACAACAGCAGCAGGGTTGCAGCGGGGAGGGGAAAAAATTCTATCATGTCAGAATAATGAGATCTGTGATTTCAGCACTTACTGGGTCAGAGACACACACAGTGTGTTATCTGTAATGCTTTCCTCTGACATTCAGGGAAATTGCATTTATGCAGAGGACACGAGGCGCTGAAGCACGGAGCTTCGCTGGCCCCGGACAGGAGATGCTCTGCACGGGCCTCACCTGCCCCGCTCCTCTGGGCTCCCCGGATTCCCACGGGTGAGAGGTGGGGAGCACGGGGCAGCGAAGCCCTTGTGCCCTGTCTGCTTCACACCCTCTACTGAGACACAACCGACCCGTTTTGGTGTTGGCTGGGGGGGGGGGTCAGTCTGTTCTTCCAAGGAACAAGTGATAGGACAAGAGGAAATGGCCTCCAGTTATGCCAGGGGAGGTTTAGGTGCTATTTTTGGGATGAATGTCTTCCCCTCCAGGGCTGTCCCAGGCTGCCCAGGGCAGAGGTGGAGTCCCTGTGATCCCTGGAGGGGTTTCCAAGCCCCCCGTGG
>JAAGNO010023780.1:21946-32841 GCA_033439905.1 Ceryle rudis | reverse complement strand
ACAAACAAAACAACACAAAAAAACCCACCCAAACCCAACCACCACCCCCCAAACAAAACCCAAAAAACCAAACAAAACCAACCACGCACAAAAAAACCCAAACAAACCACTGAGTACTGTAGAGGGATTGGTAAAATAGTCTAAGCAAGCAATATGCTCAAGTTTGGGTTTAGTTGATAATATACTTGAGCTGTTTTTCTGTTTTCCACTCTGAAGTGGAAGTGGGGCCTTGTTGTCTAATAAAATATATCCGTTGTGCCGAGGATTGCTTGTATTATGCTTGCAGAATGATTTTGAAACTGCTGTTTTTAAGTTTTCAGTTGCTATTCTGATATGTTAGCATACGTATATGTAGTGCCTACAGAACGAGATGCAAAATTTAGAAACTGGTTTACTTTAAATTGTTCTTTTTGCTGAAACAAGTTGCTCGGAAGCATTAACAAAAACCTCATAAACCAGACAAACCTGTAGGTACAGATTAAATTGCACAAGAAAACATTGTTTAAGGTATAATGTATGTAAAAGAGTTTTGAAATGCAGTTTTGATTCCTTTAAATAACAGGCACTGTTGAAGTTCTGGAGGCTAAAAAAGAAATTAACTTTCAAAGACAGCCATATGTATTTATGATTACAGGATATGCTGTATCTATTTTACCACTATAGGTAAGCTAATTATGTTATGAGCTGTACAGAAAATGGCAATTAAATACATCAGCCAATTGCTCTGTCATAGCAGTAGTTAATCAGTGCTTGGCAACAGGAAAGGAAACATTAACGTTGTCCTTCTAGACTGGATGAAATTATTTTAAACTTAACAAATTACAGGATAAGAGCGTCTTGCATACTGTTGTTGGGGGTTTTTTTTAAGAAATTAAAAAAACAAAACCAACTGAAATACGTATAATCCTGGAAAATATTGAAATAAATGAGATTTTATCCAAAATGCTTGCATAGAAAGCATGGTAGGGCTTATCTTTGCGAACTGCAAATACTTTGCTATGACAGCCTTGCTGATGAGAGTCATTCAGCTCCTGCTTTAATCAGTTATCTCCTTTCTTAATACTTGATGTGAAAGGCTATTATAATACTAATAATAAATGATGATACTATGCAGTATCACAAAAATAGTTGTAATGAGACCATTCTGTGAGTGACTTGCAATTAAGGACTGATTTCTGTATTTTCATATCAGCCTGCCAAAATAATACAGGAAAAGAGCAGACAGACAGACAGGGAATAGGGAATCTTGTCTCAATCTGAATCACAAATAAAGTGTTTCTTTTCTGAGCCAGTACTGGAGTGGTTTATAATTAGTACCTTGGCTGAAGGTCACTTTACCTGTTACTGGGAGATAGTGACCAGCAGGTTAGGATTAGTTGTTTGAAAGTTTTCATTGCTTCATTAAGAATACCATCTTTGTAAAGCAGTCATCCTGGTTTTACTGTTGAATTTTCTACTGATGAGACAGCCTTGGGGGTCTTCCTTTAATGTTTATGCTGTTTAGTTTTGTAGATGAGCCCACAACTGAATATATTCTTAAGCAAGTATTTTTGAGTGACAGTCTTGAAATAGAATGAAAAAACCCTCTTAGTTTTCAGGGAGGGATTTCAGTGTCAGTATGTCTGTATTTATTATGGGATCACTGTACTTAAGCACTTGGATTTTTTTTTTTTTTTTTTTTTTTAATGAATAGTGTTTATTCTCATGGTGCAATGCATTGAGGAGAATGCCTTGGAATTTTGCAGAGGGTAGGTGGGTCACCCTGCAGCTGAGGGATGTGCCTGAGGCCAGAGAGGAAGCTCTGGGTAGAGTGGGGTGCTTGATTACTGTTGCTGCTGCAACTGCACCACAGCTTTTCCTCTGAATGTAACTTCAGGCGTTGAAAGAGTTAACACAGAAGGAGGAACATTTGCCTATTACCTTATGATCAAGAAATGCATTTAATTAATATTAAGGTGATTGTTCCAGTGGAACGCAGGTTTTGTTGCACAGCAGGTAGTGATACTTCAGCATTGGTGTTTTTAATAGCCATAAACATTTTCAGAACAGTCGTAATTAACCACTTTTTTGACAAGGGTGGTGTATCTTATCTCTTGGTAAGACATACTTTTTTTTCCACCTGCCACTTTAGTTCCACTTTTTTTTTTTTTTTTTTTGGTGGTGTTTTATTTTCCTCTTTTGCTGCTAAAATTTCAGGTCTGCTATGATACAATTTTATTTGTAAATGACTGATGTTTTTACTAAATAAGCATATCAGAACAGACATTTTGTTGGAAGGGACATTTCTGCTTTCCCAGCACACTTGACAGGTCTTGAAAAATGGTTAAAAATAATAGGCTCTTACATCAAGATTTTTTTATCCCCCCCCCATTATTGTATCATTTTGGGGAATTCTCAGTTCAGTTATAAACAAGCTTTGGCCTTGGTCATTGTGGCTTGCGGAATGTTGTGCCATCAAAGTTGTTATGGATGTAACTTTGATCTTAACACTTGCAGACATCCTCCAGACCATGATCTTCTATTCTAAACAATGTTTCACTTAGAAAGCTTTTCCTGTGTTTAATTTTTAGTGAGGTGCACAGTATCTGGAAAAAGTGAGTGATGTTTTGATAGAAATTATTTGGTGAACTGATGTTTACAGAAATGGTTAATGGTAAAATTTGAGCTAACACTGCATACAATCTCATGAAAGGAGTATGTATGAGTTAGCAAACTTGATAACGGAAGGGCAAAAAATAAAGAGGCACTTTGTATTTAATTATATTTTTATAGGAAAAGTTTGATTCCACTTGTGCAGGTCACCCAAATAGTTCTTACAGTATCACTGTCTTTGCATTTACTTGAATGTCGTAGTTGGAGTTGAAAAGAATGCATCAAGTGGAGGTTATTATTTAATTTTTGAAAATTGCAGGGAATTCTCATCTTACAATCATAAGTAATATACATTGAAAATACTTCTATATTATAAAAATAGAATGCATCAGTCACTGACTGTTATGTTGTAATAGTGAATGTAATACTTAGATGAAAGCTAGGGAGTTTTTACAGTCTCAAAGATGAGGTTTTTTTCCCCCTCTCTTGTCTTTCTAAGAGTACGTGACAGCAAAATATTTGAATAGAAGTTGGCTTTCAACTTGTTTGCTGAATTATGGTGTAACTCACGGTGTTAGTAATTTACTTGATAGTGATTCTACCTTTTCTTCAGTAATCAAGTTTTCTTATGTGTCAGACTAACTAAAAGATGCAATATGAGTGGGTCTGTCTTGACCGCACTTGTTCAGTCTGATACATTACAGTGCATTCTTAACAAGTAAAAATAGCTTTTCTTACTATCTAGGAGGACTGTTTTTTCCAAACATTTTTGGACTTTCCCCTCTCACCTCCTCCACACCATGCTGCTAAACAAATAAGAAATCTTATTTACAAAAAAAAAGAGAGGGGGGGAACGACTTTGAGAATAAGTTTATAGATTAAGATATGGGACAGTAAGGCTGTATCTGTATGGAATGTGGGTTTGACACAGAGCAAGGGCATGGATTGAGGAGTGTGTGGTAGATGTGGAACTGCTTGCTGTGATATTTTCAGAGCTCCCATTGTTAAAAGTTTCTGCACATACAGAAGTTATTCAACAAGTAGTGGCAAGGCTGTTTGACTGTCCTGTGCACATCAAACCTTCAGGCTCTCCGTTTTTGTAAATAAGAACATGTACTCTATACAGGTTATGTGCTACCTTTGGAATTGGGGTTTTTTTTTTTTTTTAGACAAATGGAAAGTTTCTGCAGTCCTTGCCTGCTTTAGAGAGAATCTGCTTAGAAATTGGTATTCTATGAGATACTAATGTGATATATGTATAAATTAGCTGAAATCTTTGTACGAAAAAAAGATGCTTTTTGACTGAATGTAACTTAATGGAATATAGAACTTAAGAGCTCTTTGGATCTGCAGTTGTCTTACTGAATAGAATATTTTTCATTGTGTAAGATCCAGCTATTCCTTACAAGGCCAAAAGCATAGGTAAGAACACACAAAACGTTGAGGATACCTTCAGAATTGGGAGAGCTACTTTTGTTTGAAAGCACAGTTTAAAACCTAATTCTAAGCAGTCTTTAATGCTTCTTCATGGCAAAATTCAGTCATACTCTTAACAGTTATGTTAACAGTAATATGTGAAAACTGTGCAAGTGGAATATGGGGGGGGATCTTCTGTGATAGACCATCTACTTTATATAGAGTTATAAAAATCCTGTTTAGAATTGTCTAGGAACATGGTCAGTCACGTAGAGCAGAGCAGGCATTACTCCATCTTCCATATGTTGGTTTCACTTAAGAAAGCCTACACAACTGTGCTTCACCTACAGTGCTGATTTGATTTCTTTCTGTCCTCGGCCTCATATATATACTCTGCAAGATCTGAACTGCAGTCCCTTTTAAATTAGTGTTTGTATTGTACTTTGAGAATGTAAAGGTTAATACAAATGCTAAATGTTGTTCCAAGCAATGCAGGGTGTAACAGGCACTTGCCAATCTCCCAACTCTTTCAGTTTATTGCAGAAACCTCACAGTCTTCTCATCTATCTGCATGCTAATTGTGGTAGTTACCATACAACTTTATGAATCTTAATTTTTCACAAACAATTTGATTGTATATAATGAAAACATTGTTTCTTTTCTCTTTTTTTCTTTTTAAGAATGTCAAGCTGTCAGCTGAAGTAGAACCATTTATTCCTCAGAAGAAGGGTCCAGAAACACTAATGATCCCAATGGCACTTCCTAACGACAGTGGAGGAATTAATGGCATGGAACCAACTCCTATCCCTAGCTACTTGATCACTTGCTATCCATTTGTACAGGAAAACCAATCCAATAGGTAATAAGTGGTTGTGGTCTTCATGGAAGATGATCTGTTTTAAAATGAGTTTAAAATTTTGGTAGACTTGAGAGTCAGTGGCTGTTGACTGTATATTCATTTCATTCAAGATATTTAATATTCAGACCCTTCATGGATGAAGATGAATTTTCTGTCTCCAACCTTTTTTCCTTATTTCCTTCCTTCTGCTTTTCTCTACTTGTATTCATTGTTGCTTTTCTTTCCCTTGCTATGGAGGTCTGGTACAAATCCCTCACAAAGTCGCCTGCTGTGCTCTTTCATCTTCCAAGGCAGTCAAGAGGTCTGTGATGCTGAAGCAAGGCTGCAGGTGTCCAACTTGGATCCTGCCATAGCAGAACAGTATGCAGCTGACACTTGTATTGAGTGTAGCTGCATCCAGTTTTCTTTGCATAATGAGCTGTAACACATTGAGTTTAGGAGCTCTTCATTCTAGCCCAAATGTGTTGTTCACTGAATGCACAACTTCAGTGTTGATTATTTTGCGTTGAAGGCATAAATAATTATTGCTGTTTGGTGTTGAAAAATGTACCCAGTGTTTGCTTAGGACAGCACTTTAGTGCTGCTTCACTTGAATGGGGAAGAACAAAAATAATCCGGTAGCAACTCCCTGTTGTAAAATTATCTGTAAAATTATCCCGTGTCTTCTCCTGTTCTCTTTCTCTAATATTCAGGCCTCTGCATTTCCTATGTAGATGGTCTCCTGGTCTCTTGGGTGTTTCGAATGTGGGGGGTGGAATTGGGTACATAGTTTCCAAGGGGGTGGTCTTGTAGTGTGCAGTATCACAAATAAACACAGGAAGAAGTCTCCACACTTGGTTCTGTAGTGAGTTTGTCAATGCCTGTTTTTACGTGTACTTCTTAAGGCCTGCATTGGCATAGGAATTTTGAACAAGGTTGAGTTGAGAACTTAAGATACTCGAAGGAGGTGGCCCTGAGTTAGCTAGTGAATGTCACTGTTCCATGTGTCTGCTAGCTTACCTTGTTTAAGCTTAGGGATCTACTTTAGTTATATGGGGTTTCTGAAACAACAAAATTGCAATGGGTCTGAAGTACCTGTTAAAGGAAATACCTGCATTTTATTTCTAAGATTAATATTGCAAATTTAATAATTTATACAAATGCAGGATCAACAGAGATACTTATTTTGCATTGAAGTGCAAATGTGAGCTTGTGAATCATTTAATTGACATCTCTAAGAAGTCCTAACAAATTTAAGTTTGCTTATTAAAAGCTAGAAGCACATTAAACAAATGAGTTGTGGTTATTTGGTTGGGTGTGTTTGTTTGTTTCATTTTGTGCTCATTTTTGTGTTTGGGTTTTTTTTTTTTTCTGTTTTGCTTTTGTGAGGGAATGGTAGATGTCTGAATTTCCTGGAGAGAGAAAAGTCTACTGAGCAGTTGTTTTTTCTTTTACTTTTTTTTTCCAGGCAGTTTCCATTATACAACAATGACATCAGATGGCAGCAACCCAACCCAAATCCTACAGGACCGTACCTTGCTTATCCTATAATATCTGCACAACCACCTGTTTCTACAGAATATACTTACTATCAGCTGATGCCAGCACCATGTGCTCAGGTCATGGGTTTCTACCATCCTTTCCCTACCCCATATTCTGCGCCCTTTCAAACAGCAAATGCTGTAAATACAGTTACTACAGAATGCACTGAGCGTCCCAACCCACCAGGCCAGGTCTTTCCATTATCCGGTCAGCGGAGCAGAAGCAGCAACAGGGGACCAGTCATACAAAAAGTAAGTCTAGTTTTGGTTTGGGTTTTTTAATAGGATCAGTAGAACATCTTTGCACAGGAAGCTTGCATCTCATTTGAGCAAGAACGGGTTTGTCAGCAGTATCAATGGAAGAACTGTTCAGAAGGGGTGTTAATTGGGAGAGTAGCAAAACCCTATCTACAGAGATATTTTGTGGTAAAATCCTCGGTGAGTTGCCAGCATAACATAGGAAACTCCCTTCAACTGCCTCTATTCTAATTTGGTTTGAGTTTAGAATTATTTCTTCCTTTTCCTTTGGTTTATTTTTTTTCTGACACTTCCACATCATGATGAACAGTTCATGCAGAAAACACTGCCAAGAGGTTAATAAATCTAATATTTAATGAATATTTTCCTTTAATCTCATTTTTAAACATGTGAATTCTGTAGAGAGTATTAGAATTTTTAATTGCTTTGATTACAACTATGAAGTCAAATCACATGACTTACATATATGTGTCACTAATCTTTTAAAACAGCAACAGCAGTTACAGACGCACATAAAAAATAAACGTCCTCCAGTGAAAAATGTTGCCACTCAAAAGGAGACTAGTTCGTCAGGTCCTGAGAACAGATCAAAGATTGTTTTGTTGGTTGATGCATCCCAGCAAACAGGTAACTTCTTCCTTTTGTTCTGGATGTATGAAATAACTAGAATTACATGTTATTTACCATCTTTCCTAAAAGAAGATGGTTTAGACATGGCTTCTTTGCAGATCAATAATGAAGGTAGTGATGGTTGCAGAGACGTAGTCAGTATGTCACATTATAACGTTGCAGTGATGTGATACTTCTGCAGACTTTGCCACTTTCGAAAGCAGACTCTGTCTTGAAGGAGTGGATTATTATTAATATTGTACATAGATATAATTTGTTTAAATTCCCTGCTGTGTTTATTAAAAGGAAATTGAGAACTGTGAAGGCTTTGGCTTTTTCCATTATGTTTTTATGATGTGTAGTTTCTTCATATCTTTTAACAATTCCTGCACAAGTAATTTTTTTTTTCCTTATTGCAGACTTTCCTTCAGATATAGCTAACAAGTCACTTTCTGAGAGCGCCCCTACCGTGCTTTGGAAATCAAAAGGCAGGCGCAGAAGAACTTCTCACCCTGCTGCAGAGTCTTCTAGTGAACAGGGTGCAAGTGAAGCAGACATTGACAGTGACAGTGGCTATTGTAGTCCGAAGCATGGCAATAACCAGGCTGCAGCTATGGCTTCAAGAAATACAGATTCTTGTGCAATCAATGTATGCAAGCATAATGGAATAACTTAACTCTATTTGTATCCTACAGACTACAAAAAATACTAAAAACCTTGTTTTTTCCTTTTCAGGTTGTAGAACCATCAATAAATACAAGTAAGCATTGTCTTAGTTGGTAAGCTGTTTAAAATTTGGCTGGGTCACTTTTGTATATTTGCTTTACATTTTGCTAGGGACCATTTCTTGACCTACTTCCAGCATGCTGTTCTGAGCAGCTACTTTGAAGATGTGTCTTTACTGTGATTTCTACCACCTCTACCAAGACCCCCATTACTTGTTGAATGAACAAGTGCCTAAGTAGCTATCACTAATGACAACAGTTGCCTTTCTTTCAAGGATTTAAAAAAAGGCACTGACTCCAATGGAAGCGTTCAGACAAAGTTGTGCTTCTGTTATATTTTATCCTCGAGTTTACTTACCCTGTTGGACTGCAGTTCATACCTGGATAATAATCGAGCCAAACAGTTCTCACTTTCTATTTGTGAAGCACTGCTACTCTTTCAGAAGCTTTAGAATTAGGCTTTCTCAGATAACTTTATTTGTATCAGAATTGTGTTCTTGGCTCTGATGGCATGTGTATCATTGACACATTCTGTCATACTAATTCATTTTTTCATAGATGGCACTTCTCTTTCAGCTAGTATAAGTTGGACTAATGTAAATTCCCAGGCAACACAAAAAAAACCTTGGACTGAAAAAACTCAGCCATTTTCTAGAGGCGGAAGACAAGCTGAGCAAAGAAATAATTCACAGGTGTGTTGTTAATCATTCTAAATTTTATTCTGTTTCTTGTGATGTATGAAAATAAGGAATTTGAAATTGATTATAATATTAACATACTGATTTTCATGAACTGCTCTTTGTGAATGAAAAGTGTATAAGCTCAACCTAGAAGTCCAGTCGGAGATTTCTGCCTTGTGTGTATTTTGAGCTAGCACAGTATCTCATATATATATATATATAGATATATATAGATATTAGTCTTCATGTACTCGGTAATCTGCCTGCAGCCTGTTCTTTATATGCATCTACCTAGGAAGAACGTTGCATATATAAAGTAACTCCTGAAATGAGGACACTGTAGATACAGAAACGTTAGTTCAATTTTGACCTGCTCACACTTCAGAAGAAGAGAAAAACAAAACAAAAAGCCCAAACCAAGCAAACAACAAGACAACACCAAAAAACCCCAACAAAACACCCCCCCCCCCAAAAATCACAACAACTTTATAAAAAAGACTTGTGATGGTGAACTAGAATCCTGTGTTTTTCACTCCTGTTGTCTTTGAAACTTTCTTTTTTAGATTTATATTAGTATACCATATTTTTAGCATTTATATTTTATTAATAACTGAATTAAAATTGCTTTATGCTAAAACCTAAAGCGTATGTTTCCATGAAACTTCCTTCAAGTGGGACAGGATTTCTGTAATATGTATGTGAGAAGGTGGCCTTCCTGATTTTTGATAGTCTTAATTTTATTGGGGGGGTGGGGTGCAGAGAGAGACAGAGGAAAGGCTGAAACATCTACCTTTGCTTAAACATAAATTTTGCTTGAATTCACTTATTGTAGACAAGAAGAGCTGAGCTCGAAGTGGGAGCTTTATCACAGATGTGCTTGTATGTGCAGATCCTTGTGAGCTAGCTTGCCCTGTTTAGTGCTTTAGATGGTAGTTGTTAATTAGACTTCACTCTTCCCACTTGGTATCTGTGGGCTTAAGAACGAGCTTCTTTGAATAATATTTCTGACAATGTAGCAGTTCTGAATCTTTTTATAATCTGTAGTCAAATCGGAGCCTTTTAGAAGCCACTATATGTGGTTCATGGCATTGGGAGAGTAGGAAGAACCAGATTTCCTTCCATCCAGTTAGTTTAGACTAAATCTGGCAGTTACTTTAGATATTTAAAAACAAAGCTGGCACAAAGAGTTTTGAATGAGGTTTTTCCCAGCCAAATTCACTCTACCTCAAGGCATAGTTGTCCTAGAAACTATTTTCTTTTGAAACTAAATTTGTGCCATGTCTGTAGGAAGTTTTCTGGAGAAATACATTACTATGAGATTATTATTGCTAATCATCTCAGATTCAAGTTTTTCTTTCAACCGACTTGTCTTGCATACGGGTTTCCATCAACCTTTCACGTAATAAAGACTGTTCATACCACTGTATTGATGTCTCTGGTCTTTAGAGAACTCTGTGCCTGTGCGTTGTCATAAACATGTTGAAAAGGCAGTAATTGCAAAAAAGAATAATTTGGTAGTGAGAGAAAGTTCTCCTGATTGATCATGGTTATAGGCAGGTTCTCGGGATTCACATCTGAGTTATCTAGGGTCACCAGCAATTCTTATGGCTTTTCTGATATTTGGCCAAAAGGACCCCATGTTTTAAAAGTAGACATTTAGAGATGCTCTATATGGTTTGAGGGGGAGTAATCTGATATTATCGCAGAATGCTTTTGCAGGTTTGGAGGGAAAAACAAAAAGGGCAAGAAAAAACCCAAAACAAACAGAACAGAAGCGCAAACGAACACACACAAAAAATCCCAAAATGTCAACAAAGCCATTGCCACCACCCCTCAAAACCAAAACACCAGAGCACAGCTTATTAAATAAAATTCTGTTAATTAGCAACTAAGAAGGTACAGTGTAGCAGATAGAATGCCTTACATGCATGCACGTGCGTCTTGAAGTAATGAATTTGCAAAATGCCAATCATGTTGGTTATTTCCAGTCTGGTTTCAGGTGCAGGGACCACAGCACATCTTCAGAAAGAAGGCAGAATTTGCAGAAACGACATGAAAAACCTGTAACTGCGAGCCAGTCGAACAGAACAGAGCAGAGTCCTGAACCTCTGTATTTTGAGGTAGTACTGCATGAGAACTGTTTCTGCATTATAGTGATGCAAGTTGTGTGTGGAATAAGTGATGCTCTCAACAGGGAGAAGCTGCAAAATTTGACTCCAGACGTCTATAATAATTA